>LR537854.1:1165969-1280047 GCA_900883565.2 Caenorhabditis panamensis | reverse complement strand
ACAATCATTTCGTGCCACGAAGCATTCTGAGGGGGTGGGGGAAAGGGGATCAGCGAAAACTGAATGGGAAAGTGGATGCGCGCAAAAGGGAAGTACGGTTTTCATGAAAAAGGGTCTTTGCCTCGCGAAGCGATGAAGCAATCAGAGAAGAAGATAATGTTGCATCGATAAGCCATGAAAAACCGTTTGACGAGTTTTGCTAACTCAGCATAAGTCAGTTTGATAAATAATTTGTGGTGTCAACCATCAGACTCCACATAACACATCGAGTTCCGACAGTAGTTCATTGAACGGAAAAATGGACAGAGGGAGAGAGAGAAAGATTGATTCAGGAAAGGAGCACATGCTCCGATCATTTAAACGGCTTGAATGGGGGGAAGAAAAGAGATGTGGATGGAGGAGGACGGAAAGAATGGTCGGAATAAAGCAAAAACAGGGAAGGGGTGTTTAAGCTACATAAATACCTCAAAGAGCAAAAAATGATCATGGAAGTGATGGGGCGGGGACGGGGTGCAAGGGAGCAGGGAGAAACAATAGGAATAAATTACAAAAGACACATTTGAGACATGGGTGGTGCCGGACGGAGAGCACCGACCGGAATGAATATATGGCAATCGTCTATGGGGGGATGCAACTACTTTTGATGCTAGGGACCGGGATGGCCAGTAGACCATCGAGGGATAAAACTTTTGCATAAACGCTTCAACAACAAAAAAGACCAACTAAAGGGAAAAAGATAGAGAAGAGAGTGAGCGAGGAGAGAAAGAGAGCAGCTAGCGACCGTTTCAGGGTCTGTGCAAACAACTCTGACGACGTGGCAATCACTCAATGGAAAACGGGTTAGGGGCGGCGAGATGGGCGCTAGAATGATACAGGTTGACAGTCAATGGGATGATGGGACAGAGGAGACACATGGGTGAGTCCTGATATGTGATATTTACAATATGTCATTGCATCCGATAGGAATCGAAAAGAAGTTAAGATTGGGAGAGGCAAACGGAAAACAACGGTAACTCTGAATGAAATGCAACTAGGAACGAGATCGGGACGAAACATGTGAGAAAAACGGGAATGAATACTAAGAAAACAGGGAATGCGATAGACACGGGGGGTGATCGGAGATCGCTTTATTCCAGCTTCTCCTCTTCAGTTTGATCGTCGGAAGCTTGCGGCACGTCCACTTCTAACGGCTCCAGCGACAAGGATTCATCTCCAGGACTGTCTTTCTTCGAGTCTACTTGCATTGGCTCCGTTGTCTCCGCAGATGCTTTCTGGGCACTGAGGAGTTGCTGCTCCAGAATCTCATCGATCTTTCTGTGCATTGTGGGTTGCGGAACTAATCCCAAGGAAGGGTCTCCAGCAAGTACAGACTTGAGATCTTGATCCAGATTTATCTCTTTCACCTCAGTAACTCTTGCTGTTGCCTTGGAAAGGCCTTCGAGTGCAGAACTGAAATTGTTTATATATAAAAGCCTGTGATTTCAGTAGTCACCTTGTCAGATTATTTGAGTTCGGAGCTCTTCTGAGCAGCTGTGGTCCAATAAACATATCCTCTTCTTCCATCGGATCGTCACTATCCAGTTCATCATCCTCTTCAGGTTCATGGGGCTCGTAATTATGCAGCATGAAAACACCATTGAACGTCCGATGGCATCTAACCAAGAAGGGGCGGAACCTAAAAATCACATGAATGAAAATGTTCTATAAGTAAATCTGAAAACTTACTCTTGACTCTTGAGTCGGCGAACTGAGAACAACGCCTCACTCATTTTGCGGTACTTTTGGAAGTCGATCTCTTTCCATTTGGCCATCATCGGGAGCAAACCGTTGTGAACTGCGTCGTCGTCATCGGCGACTCCAACCCAGAGCAGGTTTCGGACAACCGACATGGCGAGGTTTGAGTGATTGAGACGGTTCAGTCGATTTGCAAGCTGTAAATACAATTGTAATGACATTGGCGAGTTGAAAATGATACCTCGACGAAGAAGTTGATTCCAGCATTCCATTGATCAATGGTGAGGGTGCAATAGGAGAAATCTTCGAAACCCTGAATACAAAGTTAGATATGAATAAAAATGAGAATGCAAGTTACCTTGAGAACAGTTTGACACACGTTGAAAATGTACTCTTGCGCTGAATCTATGAGCTCCGATCTATTGAGCAACTCGATCTGCTTCACGAAACACATGAGGATTCTGTTGTGAATGGCCTTCTCGTCGTTTGCAGCTCTGTTTCCTGACGACTCGTACTCATCATAGGATACACAATACATCATGAGAACTTCGTTGCAGAACTTTCCAGCAGGAGTCATTCTGAAAAGAATCAGCTGATTGAATAATAATTTGTAATTAGACTTACACAGCGTGACGGAAGTGCATATGCGGATCGATGATATGTTGCAAATTGCGGTTGAGAGTGTCGAGGAGCAATTCAAAGTAGAGTCCTGGAAGTTGCGGCCACAATCCGAGACTTTTCAGTCGATCTTCAGTGAATCGAAGGCGGCAGAAGACCTACAAGTTTAGATTTGAGATTGAAGTATTGAAGAGCTTATTTGCCTCTGATTTCCATTCTCTCGGTACTCGTGCGAAAATATTTATTCCACTCACCGTCGAGTAATCTTCAAACAAGAACTCGCCAACGATTGGCAGAGCCTGACACATGTAGAGCACACTCTTGCCGAAATCGTTGAGTTTTGAGATCATGTACAAGATATCGACTGGAACCCGTGAATAGTGACGTGCGTTGCCATCGAGTCGATGAACTCGGAACGGTAGAACTTGCACGATTCTTCGGATTATGTTGAGCTGAAAACAAAGGGTTATGAAAATTTCTAAATCAACGATCTCTTGATCTTACTCTTTGAGAACGAGCCTTCGACAAATCTACCGGTAGCATTGGCTTCAACTGTGGAGGACGAGCTTGATTGATCAGCTGAGAAACTAAAGCCATTGGATTCGGTCTCATCATATCCTGACGCATCAACTCTTCCGACTCCGAGTCTTCGTCTTCTAGATCGTCATCCTCGTCGTCTTCATCATCTTCCTCGTCATCATCATCCAGATCTGTCGAGTCAGGACTTGCATCCATCATGTTCTCATCTTTCCTTCCGTTCTCAACAACCCATTGTCGTAGAGCAAGCTTCATGCACACCCAGAATGAGCCTCGAATGTCGTGCTCAACACACTCCAACATCCTTGTCAGCATCTCAGAATTATTGGCTTCAAGTGCTCTGAAGAAGAACAACTTGTTGTCCGGGTGGCTGTTGAGAAGCATTTTGATGAGGTCGGTGGTGTGTCGTGGGAAGTTCTTCGGCCGGTGATCATCGAACATGATCCAAGCGACTCGGATTATGTAGGAAGCAATGTTCTCGAATGCCAGCTTGAAGAAGTCTGGTTTGGCGAGCTGTGTCACTGTGTACTCCACACTGTCTTCTCTTTTCATCAGAGGCAACAACGAATTGATGTAGAGATGGTAGAGATCGAAAGAGAAGAAATCACGGTCCTCGAGGAACTTGCAGTGTTCTCTGTTCAGGAATTCCTTCAAATTTTTATCCAGAGAGTTGAACATTTGAATGCGGAGTCGTCTGGCTGCACTGAAGTCCTTCTTCAATGCCTCCTGTGCCACCTTCAACTTGTCTTCTCCGTCATCCATCTGCTCGTCTGTCACATCGAAAGTCACCTTCGGCTTCGGATCTTCCAGACGGTCAATCACATGGCGGGGAATGAGAATGTCCGGTTCCCGCTTCTTCTCATAGAAAAGTACGTATGCATTCCAGTGCCGAACACGCTCGTCAAGTCCCATGAAGGCACCTTCCTGTGTGAATGTGCCTCCAAACCATATGTCTTCCACGTTGTTCAGCGGCATTTGTGAGATGTTCATGTCGTTTACATGGAACCATTTTCCATAGGACGACGAATCTCTATACTCCTCACGTCGCTCTTTGATAAACGAATAGTAGTGACCGGCGGTGGCGATTCCAGAGTGAGCCAGTACTCCAACAAGTTCGTAGATCAACGGTTTCTGCTGCGGAGTGGGAGTGTCCAGTCCAGAAGTGTTGGCAAACGATTGAGACAAGCGCATGTTCGACGAACGATGACGACGGAACATCTTTTTCTGTGGAGATTCGATCGACGGGTTGCTCGCGGAGCCCGAGGCAAGAGTCGGTTTCTCAGATCCGTTCTTGTGAGGCGGTGATGGTGGCTCATCGTTTCCAGAGTTACCCCAGAGCATCTCATCGAAAAGATCTTGGACTTGCTCATCAGGCACGTGTCTTGAGCTAGTCATGTAGGGAGTCATATCGATTTCGAAGGGGAAACGGAAGTATTGGTTATCCTTACGAATCATGTTGTTCACGAGATCGTAAGTGAAACGTTTCAGCTGAATAGTCATCGTGCTCGGCAACTCCAAGAATGAGGTTCTGTTCAGGGTGGTCTTCTTCTCGTTACACTTCTCACAATGGTACGCGTTCTCTCCTTCCATGACGTGTGCTGCCAAGAAGTTCTCAATGGCTTCTTCCAGATTGTCGCCACTCAACGCAAGCGAAACACAGTTGAATTCCTCGTCTGGACTCTTGTAGCGATGCCAGCAGCCGTAGCAGATCTTTTCGTAGCTGTATTTACCAAAGAATCGGTTCTGGAAGAGTGGTGGCAGCTCCAGCTTCTTGAGCACATTGTCACACTTGTCCAACAGGATGCTGTAGAAATCGATGGCGTCATGGTGCTGCTTGGTGTTGAGTGGCATGTCCGGTTCGAAGCGGAACTCTCTCCAGAGACCCACCGGAACGGTTGCTTGACTGCGAGAGAAGTTGAGTTGGGCGAAAACACGTTGCAGTTCGCATAGAAGTGCCCTGAAACCACAAATTCTGTTTGGATCTTTTAAAACCGTCACTTACGCTGTGTTATCTCCCCATGACAAACACGGATCAATGTTCTGGATGGCGATGAGTTCTTTGGCTAGCCCGGGAACGTGCACCAATTGCTGGATTGTGGCATTCATGTAGCATGTACCTCCGTCGTTCTTCAGTCCAACTTTCTCGCACTGTCTTCCACGAATGATCGGGCGATACGAAGGATCGTATGCTCTCTGGGTAATTGGGAACTTGTTCCACATCAACAACAGCTGGTAGGTGTTCTTGTAGCTCCGCTCACAGAAAGTGTTGATTGTTTGAATGGCGGCTTCTCTAGCCGGGTACTCCCATCTGATAGACTCCTCCTCGAACATGCTGTCTTCGATATCGGGAAGTTCGGGGAACAGGAAATCGTTGACAATAGCATCCAGGAACTCGGGGGAGCAGTCCTCGATGTCAGCCTGTGAGCAGTACGACAGGAGACAGTTGATCATTCGCATCTTTGCTGCGACATACACACTCTCAGTGTTGCTGAGTTCAATATTTGTGGAGGAGAACTTTGGTTTGAACTCGAGAAGACTTCTGATTTGATCACGGACGATGGCAATGGGGGCATGTCCAATCTGCACCCACTCAATCTCCTTCTGATCTTCACGACCTCTTCGTGGTACGTCAAAGTAGAATATCTCACACACGGTCTGAACAATTCCATCGCAGTGATGTCTCTGTCTTCGCTGAAGATCATTCAGGTCGGCAGTGTGTCCCTCGTGGTGGAATGGAAGTGCCATGAACATTTCGAGAAGCATCCTCAGTGAAGCAGTCGTGATATCCAGGTTGTCTCTGCCGATCTTCACAACAAACTCTTGCACGTACTTGCGATATCCTTCTTGATGAGAATTAACGAGCACATCTTGATAGAACTGAACCCAGCTGTTTTTCAGGAACAGTGTTTCCAGAAGTAATGCGGCTGTCAAGTTATGGGCACACACCCAATCACGAACGATGAGACGGATCAAGGAGAACGACTTCTTGACAATGATCAGTCGACATTCATCTCCCCCTGGAATCATATTAAGTTTCAAAAGTCTATTCAATGGTTTCTTACATCTCTCTCCTCGGAGCGTCGACCGAATCATCTCACTGGCTGTTGGCTTCGCGGAATCCTCAATCGAAATTTCATCAGAAAACGCCAGTAACGGTTTTGAAACAAGACTTTCAGTAGCAACGTGGATCCAGAGGAAGTTTCGAATGTTCTCAAGGAACTGAATCAGGTCCTTCAAGTTCCATGACTTCAAAGCGGGCGAGATGATTTCGGTGATGAAGCTGAAAAATGTTTTTTTTTTCAAAATGCTGCTCCAGAAACAAAGTATAGAAACTCACTCTTTGAAATTCAGGACGTCTTGTGTGGTCGCGTAGACTGGACTGTTCTGGTTCTCAGTGTTCGGTGGGGGCATTATCTGTTGCTTGATCAGAGCATACTCCATGGGCGGATCAATGTTCCGTGGAGTCTGACGGCTTGCCAACATTCTTTGGCAAGTCTGCTGCATCTCCTCACGGGTACGAATCTCGTTTCGCAACATTTTAAGGAAACAGTTGCGTCCAGTGAAGACACTTCGGAGGATCTGCAGGACTCGCTCGAAGATGGCGTGACGATCTCCTGGAGAACACTTTGTCAACGGGACAACATGCGGCTTGTTCAGAATCTCATTCGTCAATTTCTTCGTGACATCGGTTTTGATAAGGGCCTTTACCAACTCGGCAGCATCATATCCAACTGATTCGGTGAGTCTCGTGGGAGCAACCACCGAGCTGATAGCTTCAAGAGCGTAGAGCATTCGTCCTGGCTCTGTCGGAATGATGTACTCCTCATAGACTTTGTTAATGCGTTCCACCAGAGAGTCATCTTCTTCATTGATGTCCTGGAAATAAGGAATGATTATGAATGAAAACGTGGAAATAGGTCTTACTCTTGTGAGCAGTTTGATCAACGATGGCTGTGTGGGAAGGAGAAGAAGAAGACGTCGGATCGAGAGACGCACATTCTTGTCTCCGTTAGCAGCAAGTTCGTGCAAAAGGTCGTAGAAGTTGCAGTCAGAGATCACTCTCATTGGCAAGTGGTCTTCTCTCAAAGCTTTCTTCTGCTGAAACTGTTGGTTCTGCAGTTCATTTCGGCGAGCACTGGATTTCCTGAAGAAACTATACAACGGGTTAAAACAATGTTCCTGGTGAATGATCTTACTTTTGTTTGATGAGGATCCTTGGCTTCTGCGAAATGAATATCGAATCAGTTTCATTTGCGAGCTTGACGTTTTCCAAGGTGAGGAAGTCGTAACGAAGGTTCGCCTCGCCCATCGTCATGTCATCATCTCTCTTGTGCACTGTGTACTCGGTAATCCCTTCGTGGAAGTTCAATCGTTTGGCCAGTCGAACTTTGAATTCTCCGATTGTGGTGCTCGAATCGCAGATCATAGTCTTCCAAGAGTTCATGCTAACTTCCATATCATCATCGTCATTCTTCAACTCGATTTGGAAAGTTACAGAATGTCCAGAGACTGATGATCCATGACTGGGCTTTTCGCGAATCATGTGGTTCTTCTCATTTCCAAGCTCAACAAATCTGGTCATGAACCTGATCAATCTGTTCAGAGCACGAGAAATAGTCTCGGTAAGCAATCCGTCAAGTGGCACATGATGTTGCTTCACCTCTTCGTCGCTCATTCCAAGTTCTGTTCGATCATAGGTGACCTCTGTGTTTGGTTTGTTACTCCGCTTGTACAACTCGCTGTAATCATTGATTATTTGTTGCTTCTCAATTTCCACTGTGTGTTACCTCTTCAACTGTTCCACGTAGTAACTGAAGACAGACAGGAAGCCGTAGGTGTGGTGACGCACCGATTCAGGAGAATCAACCAACACTAAATCTGTACAAAATTAATTGCCACACGTTACAACACCGTACTCACCTCTCTCACAGAACGTCTCCATGCACTTGTCGACGACATCATCGTTCTGATTGAAAAGAATCAGCTTCCAGATGAACAGTTTGCATTCGTTGTCCTTCTGTAAGTTATCTTGGTTGACTGATCAGTAGTTCTAATATTACTCACTCTCACAATGAACGACTCAACTGGTCGAGAACCCTCGTTGCTCAGAATCGGCAGCTCCTCCCAGTACTTGCAGAAGCATCGGAGACCCGTGATCTGGAGAGTGAACATGTCCATTCCGCAGAGGTGAGTGATGATGGCTCTCGAAGTCTCCGGTCGCATGAGCTGCATTTTGATTTCATGCAGGAACCCAAAGATTTCTGTTTTTTCCTGAGACGTCGCATCCGGCTGCTCAATGAAGATGCTGAACAATCTCTGCACGTATTCCGCATCGACGATTGCTGCATCAATGTCGTGGAGCCATTTGAGTAGTCTCAGAGTATTCTGAAGGACGAATGCGTAATCGGTGCAACCGTAGAGTGAAGTGGAGAAAATGTTCTCAACTGTGCGTCCTCCGAATGTGTCACTGGTACCTGTGAAGCTTTCCAGAATAAGTAAAAGTGTTTCTGTTTCTCACTTACATTCAAACACCGCATTCGACTGTGAATCCCCGTTGCCCATCTGCTGAATAGCATCGTAGTTCTCATGTGCCATCTGACGAACACGTTTGAGACGATCAAGGATCGGCTCCGCAAGATACTTATCTCGAAGCGTATTGCGGAGCTCGTTCACTTTAGTGAAGTTCTCTTCTGGAACTAAACCACAATTATGGTAGATTGTGATGGAAGGTATGGGCTTACCATTACTGAACGATCTCTTTGGTGTGAACACTCGCTTCAGCTTTTCCAGCATGATGTACAAGTAGATGACTGTGATCTCGTTGAAGCCTTCGTCAGAGTGCAGAGAGTCCAACTTGTTGTCGAGGAATGCATCTCTTTCCGCTTTGTCAAACATCATGTTCAACAAATCGCAATGCTTCTTCATTCCGTACTCAATTGACTTGAAAGAGGTACATCTTGGAGGTCCTCTTGCAATGTATATCAGTTCCCAAATGATGTTGCTGATCTTCAACTTGCACTCATCATCCCGGTCCTTCTGTACTGCGATGGTGGAACAAAAGTTGAAGATGGATTCGTAAAGACGGGTCTCGCGACTGCGGAAACTCTTTTTGAAGAGCTCAATAAGCCACTCGATCTGCTCATTGTTCACAGACTTCGAAATGAATTCCATGATCTTGTTGAAGTTATCAACACTCACACCCATTCGTCCTTTTCTGAGAGACCATACGAACTCTGAAAACAAAAACAATGAATGGAAACTGTAAATCACTCGAATTTCTTACTCATGTCATCGAAAGTCAGTTCTGGTGTCATGTACTGTAGAATTGGCTGGATTCGTTCAACGTACACCACGTGATCCATATTACCAGTGAGCACGATTTGGAGCACTTTGTTCTCTTCCAACCACATTTTGAAGTAGTCTTCGTTGACGTGAGACTTTGGACGCGTGATCGTCATTCCGCCAGTTCTATGGAATCTATCGGCAATTGTCCCAAGCTCTTCGAGGGCGTGCAGGATGCTTTCCATCTGCGGGCACTTGATCCATTTGCGGAGATAGTCGAGTCTAGCAGCTTGTGTTGTGGTGGCTACATCGAGTCCAAAACGGTCGCAAAGCACGACAACTTCCTGCAGAAGATCTAGTCCTTGACGTCGAATGAGAGCATCGCGGATCTCCTTGTCGGTGACGACTCGGAAGCGATCGAGAGACTTGCTGATCCATGTCTCCAACTTGCTGAGGAACAAGTCGTTGCCACGATCCATGAAGTTACTGAAGATGTTCAGAGCTCGGAGAAGGCACTGCAGATCCAGAAGGGTGACTTCGAAGAGTTCCTCATCTGTGTGCACTTCAATCTTCTGATCGATCTTCGGAATGAGCTGTTCGATGAACATATCTGCGAGATACGCGTAGATACGCTTGTGCTCAACTCTCTCAAGTCGATCAATGTCGATGTACTTCAAGGGTGGATAGATGCGTGTGCTGAAACAAAATCAAATAGAATCATTGAAATATTTGAACCACCTACATCGTGTCTATAAACTGCACTCCTTGGACGAAGAACTTGTTTCTATAGTTGAACATTTCATCGATTGCCAGCACAGTCTTGACGCTGCTGGGTGTCATGGTGAGACGTTGGCAGAGCAGAGGAGTGATTGCCTTGTAAAACAACTCTATGGCTTGAGCTTCTGGCTCTCCGATGTATGGCGGCTGGAGTTCGAGAAGCTGACGGAGTAGTTCGAATCCAGGTCTGACATCACTGCAGTTGACATGACGACCAATGATAAAGGAGAGGAACTCGTCGACGAAGTTGAGAACTTCAGCCATCCTTTCATGTTTTCTGGATGCTATGATGTTTGCAGCGACCTAAAATTTATATGTACTGGATTCAGAGTCAGAGACTAAAACTAAAACTCACAATCATACGACGATGCAGAGATCCATTCTGTCGGAAGATGACATATCTGTGATTGTTCTCCAGAATCACTCGGATCCTCGCTTGAGACTCATCATCCCACAGAGTCTTTCTCTCTTCTGCAACTTCTTCCTCATCACTGTCGACAAACGGATTCCGGAGGAGATCAGGAAGTCCGAAGTTCTGCTTTGGCTTCTCAACCGACGATGACGGTTTTGGGGTGGCATCGAGGCCTGTGATCTCACGCGTCAGAAACTGTATGGCTTTCTCCACTTCGTTGTTGGACATTCTCAAAGCAGAGTCGATTTCGTCTGCGTTGAACCTGAAACACTTGAATGAATGTCTTGGATACCAGCATTGAAACTGACCCCATGTTGATAAGCATGTCATGGTTCTCTTGGTATTGTGGCGTTACACCAGGGGCCGTAGCCGTCTCGCTAGTCGATTGGACCCACAGGTCGATCCCTTCTGTGCAGATTTTCTGCAATTCCTTATTTGAAAACAAAACTCTTTTGACGAAAATCAATAGTGCAATGGAGAGCGAGACGTCGGTGAGAGCAGTCGTTCCAAAAAATGAGAAATCGGAACCCAGAGAAGGAAGAGAGGCGCTAATTGTGGGGTACGACTTGGCTCGTGCAAAAGAGGAAACTGCTTGCTCACGCGGGCAGATATGCTCGCCTTGGTCGAGTTCGAATTGGAGCCAATTCGTCACTGGAACGCAGCGTCAAATGGCCCGGAAATTGCGAAATGGACATGCGTTGGAGGAGCCCGTTTCAAGGCATTTTATTGTGAACCGCAAGATGTATTCGCGCTCTTTCTGGTAACGTGAAGTTGAAACGTTCTCATCCCTCTACACCAGCACGCGCGGAGAGCTGCAGTTGTTATGGCAACCCACCTTGGCCGGATTATTCCATGTCGACTGACTTGCAGTCGAGGGACTCGCCGATCGTTTCCGCGGTCCCTCGTCGCCCGACTCGTTGCACACTGCTCCCGAAACGGCGTCTCCGTCTAGCGGGGAGCACGCCGATTCGCCAACTGGCATGTCCAGATCTCCTGAGTCTGCATCTGAAAACGAAGCGAGAATGCAATGAAGCAGATATAAAGAGTCTAACCTGGTGTAGCCGGACTCGGGGCAAATCTGCCCTTGTCCGAATCCAACCCGTCTTTTTCTAGAATGATTGCAATGTGGTGGCAACCAATATCACAATTGTGCCACTCTTTTCTACCTGAAATATGGATTTTGAACATCTTGTTGATCAGTAGGTTGAAGTTGAACGTAATCTTTCGGCTTTTGTTTTTTCTGATCATTTGCTCTTTTGTTGAATTAACTTGGAGATTAGATAAGACACAGGTTTTGACTTCCACAGCGGCAACTGAGCTTCTTCCTAGGAGACCTGGCGTGGTGCCAGTGTTATGTAAAAGTGTTTCCGTGGGTCATACTCTAGTTATTCTAATCTAGTTCCAAAGATTAGAAATCAGAAAGAAGAACTCGAGCCAAAGAGATTAGGTCCAAGAGGCGAGAGAAAGAGACAATAAGTAAGATGTTTCTGGGAAGCATAGTAGAAAGACGGGAAGTCAAGTTTCATAAAAGAGCAGGAGGAAATAGAGAAGAGACTTTAATAAGCAGAGAAGGAGGTCTATTGGCCCAATCGTCTCCGAAGAGCGTACGCACATTATGGCAGCAACGACAGCCTATCGATCTTTGTTGTGCAACCTCAATGCAAGTGCGCCCCATGGACTACAGTACGGTTGGAAATGGTCCGTTTCTTATTGATACACTTTTTAGATATTAAGGGAATCGGGTGAAAGTACATATGTTATACTGAAATTCGATAGGGATGGAGTACAGGAGGGCCCATTCTTGGTAGAAGATTCAAGAGGAAGAAAGAAGATGAGCTGAAATTCACCGCGGTTTTGCTCATTATTTTCGTATATCCTCCTTCTTCTTCTCGTTGTTTCATTTCCCCCGTTTCCCCTCGGAATGAAAGACGCGGCTTTCTCGGGCTGGCAATAAACTTGAAGCGGAGAGAGATTCTGGAGAGAATATGAAGAAAGAATATGAACGGAGCTAGTGGATTGGGGTATGTAATCAAGGTGGATGGGAACCGAATCGCTGCGTACTCTCTGAGAATTTCGAGTAGTGATCAAAGATGTTTTGAAAGAGGGGTCAACATGCAAATCGGATGGCAGGCAGTTTACGACAAGGTGAATGGAGCAAATACAGGTGTCGCATTCATTACCGCTAATCCAGAGTGTTCCATTGGGAGAAGCTAAAGGGAACATGCCACGGGAAATAATTGAAAGTGAGATCATCCCCGCAAATAGACGCTGCGTCTCTCAAGGAAGTGTCATTTGAACTTGCCGCTATACAAACTGTTAAGCGCGAAGTGCTACTTACACGCAACCTAATCCGATAGAGATTTGAGAAGTGATAACGAGATATGGAATATGATATGAGTGGGAAGTACTTCGGCTTTATTTATGATTTTCCTTTCCTGAAACTAGCTCGGAACATGATTCTTCGTTGGCAAAGTCCTGGTCCTCCAGCCGATATCTCGTGGCAAATATGCGCTTTCGGACTTGAGGGGTACTGTAGTCTTATATTTCATCAATTTTTGGCAGTTTTCGGCGGAAACTTTCCGCTTATTCTTTATGAGAAATCTCAACAATTAGGTAGACATTTTGCGAATTCAAAACATGTGCTCTCCCGAAAACTCATAGAAATAATGAACTGAGCCTGTTGAAATTTTATAAACTGCTGATAACTACAGTAACGGTCCCATTGAAAGGCGCATGGCACACCGCGAAGTTTCTCATAGTTTTCGCCACGAGATATCTCTGTGAGCCTTCTCGGCAGAAACCGTTTCGTGCTGCCTATTTCGTGAGAAAATGCTAATATTATGAAATTCGAAGTTTCTTATTCAATTGTGATTAACAAAACAAGGGGGAAATGTGGGGAACTTTGGGGAAAACAAGAGTTTTGGAGCATAAATTTGTTCCTGACTAAACGAAATTTCTCTGTCTGCAAACACCGTGACGCGCAGCTGCGGATTGCTGTTTTTTGAAAAAATGATTCGACGCAAACACCGTCACGCTCAAGCACACAACAACGTTCCCTGTGCTGCATTATTCAATGTATTCGTTGATTGACAATTCCTCTTGAATCTGTATCTTTTATTCTGTTTTACTGTCCGTTTTGCGTATCTACCCGTTTCGCTTGCTTCCCAATCACTCTATCTCTTTTCCTTACAGCTCTAAGCCTCGTTTTTTTGCAGAATGGCGTCTTATCTTCCACCAGAATGGCAAGACGATGTGAAAATGAACGGATTGATGTCAGTGATCAAGGAGAGATCGGTGAACAAGGTGGACTACGATCGAAAGATGCGGTTCTGGACGGAAACCATCAAAGACAGCTGCATCGGCGAGAAGAATGCCGTGTTCGACTTACTGGCGTTGAAAAGAAGATTCAGACGCAACGATCGGATCCCTGCGAGTCTGAATGTGGTGCTCGAAGAGTTGAAAAAGTCAGTTTTTGTTCTCCAAAATCTTAAAATTATAATAATTTCCAGGAAAAAAGACGTGATTACTCTCGGCGAGTGGCGAGATCAGCATTCCGGATGGGTCGGATGGGGTCTATCGAAGACGAAAGGATGGATGTTCGGTGCTTCGTCAGAATCAGAGAAGCTTCTGCACTTGCCGACTGTAAAGCAGCTAGGAGAGGATCTTCTGAATCTGTACGATGGGGAGTTGCGTTCTGAAGTGGACTGTACTGGAGAAGTGGTCACGTACAAAGACATGTTCGAGAGAGCGAGACAGATTGTGTCGACTACGGAGACATTCGACATCATCCTGGAGCATCTTTCTGACGTCGGGGAACTGACTGTCGGAACCACGAAAAACGGAGAGAAAGTGCTCAAGTTTAAGGATCACGGAAGCAAGGATCCTGTCAAGTTTACTGAGGCCGATGCCAGTGTCGTCGACATCAGAAAGGCCATGAACAAGTTGGATCGAGAGATACAGCAGCTGGAGGAGAAAGTCAAAAAGTACGATGCACAGTGCCGTGCTTCGCTTCGTTCCGGAGAAAAGGGAAGAGCCCAGAACTTCTTGCGACAGAGGAAGAGAGCTGAGAAGGATGTAGCCGACAAGGATATGCAGTATCAGAAGCTGCTCACAATGCTCCATCAGATATCTGCTGCCAAGAACAACAAGGACGTCCTGAGTGCATATCAGTCGGGAACTGCTGCATTTAAAGCAACTCTGGCTCGGCAGGGACTGTCGCCAGACAAGATACACGAGACCATGGACGACGTCGCAAATTCGATGGACGAGTACAGAGAAATCGAAGAAGCCATCTCTTCTCCATTCATCAATGCCAACGGCCACAACGATGCAGACTTGGAACGAGAGCTGGATGAATTGCTCAGTGAAAGCAAGGTATCAAATAGATCCCGAGTTAAAAATGTACCTAAATATTTTCAGAGAGACGATTCTCTTCATCTCCCGGAAGCTCCAAGCAACCGCTTCGGACTGTTCGACAAAGAAGTCACCCCGGAAAACGAGCAAGATCAACTCGAGCAGCGCTTGGCTCGTTTGAGACAAGCTTTGTAAATTCAAAAACGATTGTTTTTTTTCGTGATCAATAAAGCGATTTTTTTTCAAACAGTTTATAACAAGGTCAACAAATTTACTCCGACTCCTCGGTGCGCAGACGAGCGTTTCCGTTCGTCAGCTTGATGTTGAGCTGGGCGGCGCGCTCGACGATTCCCTTGCGGCTCTTGGCGGAGACTCCGTGTCCGATCTCTCCGATGTACTTGTAGGATTGCATGAGGAGCATGTCCAAGTCCTGGAAAAATATAATGAGTGTCCGAAAGCAAAACACATGATTTCTTACCTTGACGTTTTGGACGAGAACCTTCTTGTATCCGTTCGGGAGCACGAAGCGGGTTCTTCTGTCGGATCCGAATCCGATGGTTGGCATGGCGCGCATTCCACGGAAACGTCTGCGGACACGGTTATCGATTCCCTTTGGCTTGCGCCAGCTTGGGGCTACACGGCGGTATCTGTAAATTTAAAAATTACTAACGTGTTAATTTGAATATCAAATTACCTGTCGGACTCATGTCTCTTGAACTTGGTGAGCTTCTTCTTGACAACCTTGATGTTGGTTCCGGAAACGTGCACCATTTTACCCGAAAAAGATATTATTAGATCATTTGAAGTAGAGGAGAGGTAGGAAATACGGAGAGAAAGAGCAGAGAGTAGAGAAAACCCGGGGATTGAAACAAAAAAATCACAGAATTGTCAAGTTTTTGGAAAAATCTTCACGAAATGAATTTGCGAGCAAATTTCCTACTTTTCCTAATCGAAATAGCTTATATCTTACGTATTTTAACGGTAGGCACAAAATTTCAGTGAAATTTGTGCAAAAAAGCGACGAAATTCGCCTGGAAAACAGAAAAAACCGAGTAAAATCCCAAAAAAGAAACGAAAATTTGGCTACTTTCGCTGCGGAGTCGGCCGTTGACTGAGTATTCAACGTTTTGCGTAGCGGTGGAGCGCACTTGCTGACACCCGTCTCGTGTCGATTTACGGCGGCATTTTCGAAGCAAGTATTTTTCTGTTTCGAGCCGGACAATCCGGGAATTGGTAGAAAATGAAAAACCCTTCAAATTTTGAAACATAAAATTCTGTTTCTAGGTATAGCTTGATAGTTTTGAATTTGTGATTATTTTCCTGTAGTTGCAAACAACGTTTTTGCTGGAAATATGAAGCGGAATGTTCTAACAGTTTTTCGCTGACAAACATCATATTTACCGCCGCGAGTTGATTTTTCAGTTGATTTCCATATTTCCAAAAAGAAATCTCATAGCGCCCGTCTCTTTCCTGATTAACTACCCGTTCTCCGACACTTGAAGCCCATCTGCTTGGAGGCCTCTGCCAAGACGAATAGGTTATTGGGCCGGAGACGAGTGGGCAGATGCAGCCGAAAACATCTGTTCCTGGCTCTGCGCGACGTCATCTGACACGGCAAGGGGACCATTAGAAGAAGAAGAAAGGAGAGGGTTATGCAAGGTTCGCGCAATTACAATCATCGGCACCTGTAGGGGAAACTGACGTCAGAAGTGACATCTGCTCAGAAGAAGAACATCTGATGTTCGGTTCTAATTTGAGTTGCGTTGGAAAATCGCAATGTGCATTGTGTTCATGATTCGACCATTTCTAGATGCAGAACGATCCCTTTGTATTTCCGATTTCTGATTCGATTTTTCACGACCTTCTCGTGGGTCTTGAAAGCCAATTATCGGGTTGAATGATGTAAATTAACAGTGTCTTTTCCTCGAAAATTTATTGGGGGAGTGTGTAGGAGAATGTGGTACAACCAATCGACAACAATGCGAATATCATCGAATTACAAATATATACCATACGAAGTATAGGACAGGAGACAAGACAAATAACTTAGACCCTACTATTCCTGGCTTCTGTACGTTTTGAAGACGTGGGCAGAAGTCAGGAAGTGAGGGTATTAAAAAGAATTAGGGTGGAACACCAAACGGATGAATATAGAGGGTTGGGGTGGGTGGAGGGGGAAAGGGAAAACAATTTCTTTTCACAAAACAGGTACATAGGATGTTCAACAATTTTAGAGTGTAGGGAAAAGAAAGGATGGGGTTGTGTGTGTGTATTTGGAGGGGAAGGATTACTTGATTTTTTGAAGGGAAGGGTCGGTTTAAGGAAGAGAGAAGTGGGTCAGCATTGAAGGGAATAGGGGGAAGAGTTTGTGAATTGGGGTGAATTACTGAGGAATTGAGATCTAGCCCCAAGGAACTTTGAGAGATTTGAAGTTAAAGGTGTAGTCGGTGCTTCGCACAGTCTTCTTCCTCGCCGTTCACACCGTTTAGTCGCTCTCGTCACCTCCCTCGGCTTCATCTCCGTCCTCCTCATCTCCGGATCCTTCCTCCTCTTCTCCCTCTCCAGCGTCAGCATCGGATCCCTCTCCCTCGCCTTCCGACGACTCCTCGTCGTTCACATCCTCCTCCTCATCGACGTCATCGTCGTCTCCCTCATCGTCTCCTTCTCCGTCCTCTGTAACAATCAACCGTCAAATACTACTCAATAACTACCGTATCTCCCCAGTGGTACGCCCTAGGACTGCTCGCATGAGCAGTTGTTATTATCACTGTTCATATCCCCATCACTAATCAGTCCCGCTCTTGCTTGCATATGTGCACAGACCCGAAAGGGAATGAGCGGTTCGCAGCGGCTCAAATCTCTCGACGCTGCGGGCGCCGGCGTCGTTGTCGCGAAAAGGCCTGCTTCTTGTCTCCTGTCTCCTCCATCACACAGCGCAAATCAATCCGCAGCTGCGAGGAGGCCGTCATTCGCGAGCGACGACGACGACGTCGCGTCGCGGCCGCACGCACACAACACACGGACACAGCCGCCCCATACAAATTTGCGAGTCAGCAGCAGCCAGCAGCCTCCCCGTCCTCCATAGCGCTCTCTTCTCTTCGGCCGATCGACCCTTCCTCGCTCATTCGAAAAGACGACGCACACAGAGACACTCGCTCGCTCACTGACACACAGCGGCCAAGCCAGCCAGCGAAGCACGGCTGTTATCTTGGCGCGTCGCGGTCGATGCGAAGCGTGCGCTCGATTCCTCGCCTCGTCGTCGCTCCGATGTCTCACGAACGCTATCTCGGCCGAGGTCGGTCGGTCGTCGGTTGACGGCCTCGCAGCAGCAGCACCACCACCACCGTCAAACACATACACACGCGGCCACTAACACACGATGGAAGGATGGGAAACGAGCGGATGGATGGAAGACCGACGGAGCCCCTCCGTCAGACTCGAATTTCGTCACATCTGATCCTTGATATCCCAAGACGGTCAAGCGACGAAGTCGAGTTACTCACCTTTGACGACCTTCTCCTTTGGCTCCTCCTGCAAGAATCATCATTAGAATCGATTTCAAGGACAGTTGGCAAGCAGCCAACGACGGGCGCAGTTGGCGCTGGGCCAAGTCTCTATTAGCATGTTCACTGCACTCACCTCGGTCTTTCCGTTCTCGACTCTTGGCTCCTTGGCTGGCACGGCGACCTCGTCGTCGTTCTCGTCTCCCTTGTCGAGGGCTCTCTTCTCGGTTTGTCTCTCTTCAACAGCCGACATGGTGATTAGCAATTGGTTAGGTTGAGGACTTCTGGAACATGAACAAATTAGCCGAGGTGGTAGGTAAGAGAAGGATAAGATCTTCACGGTATCTACAAAAGGACGAGGCAACGCAATGAGGAGGGGGAAGGTGAGAGAGTGCAGTGTATCATGTTGACTTGGCTGGCTGCCAAGAGCGAGAGATAGGCAGAGTGTCACAATATGGACCGCCAAATTCAAATAAAGGACCTCACTAAGAACACTGAGTACCGGTTGTTTGTGCCAGTCTCGACGACTTAGAAGTGATAAGTCGGGGGTTCATAGATCTGGTGAAGTAGACGAGAGGCCTTTGTAGACGCTAACACGCGCCCGCGCCTCGGGGTTAGACCTACAAAACAACATGAGCGCGGCGGCCTAAGAGGACTCTACCGTAGGACAAGGAGGCATGGCGGGACTTGGGGAACGAGTGAAATATGAAAGCCTAAGGTCCTCTTCTCCTCTGCCTGGCCTGGTGTAGAACTAAGCGAGGAGGGGTTGCCGAGCTCCCCATTTCGGCGCGCGTGGAGGCGGGGCCTCAGTGTGGCCGGCGATTACTCTGCGTGCCTGCCCACCCGGCGGCCGCCTCCTGGCTCTCTGTCTCTTCTTCTAACACACTATGTCGTTCAAAAAGCGACGTTTACCGTACCCAATGGTCAGGCGTTGATTCAAAAGCGCATCTTGGAGGTAATTAACGTAAACAAACCGATTCCGCTAGGTCTTAGAAGGGAGCGGGCGACAGGAACACAAGAAATGGTCACTTGGCAGCGTGCCAAGAGAGCAGAGAAAAACTCTGGCCCACCCAACACACGCACACACTCACAACTGCTGTTACTCGAGGCGGCAAAGAAGACGACCAGGCCACAGCCCGCCAGTTGTGTTGTGTGTGAGTGTGTATTTGTTAGTGAGTGAATTGTGAGTGACTTCGACAATCGCTCACCAGAGGCACACTCTCTTATGAGCGCTCACAGCCCGAAGAGTAAGAGGAAAGAAGACATCGTAGGAAGACGATGAGGTGAATTATGAAGCGAATGACAAGTTGGAGGATCGCACGGACACACAAAGAATACTGCGTGTTGTTCAGAAGGGTCTCGGGTGAACCTAGGCGGCACTATCAACTGTAGCGGAGAAATTACTTGCGAAACCGAGGAGACTGTGTAAGAGAAAGCGTATTGTCAGCAAGCGTAATGGAGACAATAATGAGATGGACGAGCAGCGAAGAGGCAACAGATGTGACTGAGCAGTGTACTGTGCGCTGGAATCCCCTAGATCCTAACACCGTATGTCTAGGGGCGGGGCATCCTCCTGACCCAAGGCCGATGCAATGCGCGCATTCAAACATTGGCTGCGTGCCAAAAAGTGCGACTGTTCATTGGGCTGCGCGGTTGTGTTGTTCTGTTGTCCGGTCGAAGCGATTCGAACGAAGAAAAAAAAGAGAGAACCGATCGGACGCAGCAGCTAGGACTAGACTGACTGATCGCGGAAAACAAAATGGATTCAGTGAACGAGGTTCATACTAAAAATAGGGTTAGAGAGTGGGAGATCAGTGAGGGAACGACTCCGAGCGCGAAATTTTGATGATAAAGATTCGCGGTTTGGAAAACAAACAAACAAATATGAACGGCGCCATAAAATTTCGCAATAAACAATGAAAAATCGTAGAAAATGGTGTGCGAGGAAGAAACTTCAAAAGTTTTTTTCAAATTTAGGTCAAGGTACGCAATAACGCTCACGTCATTTTGCACAGACTTCCTTGTCGACAGTATACCTCAGTCAACAGGGCGCTTGCCATTGATAACAAACTGATAAATAGTCTGGCAAGTGATATGTTTCGCAGAGAATGGTGTTGTGAATGCAAGCAAAGTGCCCGAAGACAAATGTTCCTTTGTTCTTCCTCCATGGTCCCCAAATCCCCTTCTTCTCACAGTCCGTTTGTTGCTAACCATAATCCCGTCTAATCTGACGTCATCCGCACGCCTGCAGACCGATCGCAACTCATTCGTCATACACCTGCTAATAAAAAACCTCTTGCACCATCCACCCGCCACCCAACAATACTGATGTGTTTGCTCGCCAACTGTTGTGCTCTGCGAGAGAGAGAGAGAGACACTGAGAGGCCAGATGCCGTGTTTGATGACGGATTACTGTACGTATTAGCGAATCTTCATGTGAAGAGAAAAAAGGCGATGAACAAGAACATCTATCATTAAAAAACTACACGAGGAACATATAAAATAATAGAGAATTAGAAGAGAAGAGGCGACTAGGTGACATTTTGTAGAGAAGAGGGGTGTTCTGAGAAATGGGTGAAATGAAAGCATTCGACTGAAAATACATAAAAGGCACAGAAAAGAAAACGAAAAACGAAAGAAATGGGATACTCTGAAGCACCGAAAGCAAATCACGAAGGGCGATTTCGGCGGTCCTGCACCGAAAATGAGGCAAAAGTACTCCGAGAAAAAGAGTATTTTGGAGAAGGAAGGGGGTGGGGAACGGGGACCCGAGCTTATTTACAAACAGGGAAGAACAGAAACGAAGTTATGGAACTATGCACAGATAGGAGGAGAGAGGCGACTAGCGACGGGATAAGGAGAGCGGCGATTCGTGGGAAAGGTCGATGTTGAAGCGGAGATGATCGCGCATCTGGGATGGATGTGGCACGGAGAACTCGTCGAAGGAAATCTGAAAATAGATGGATGAGAGAGTTCTGGAAATGAGAATTGAGAAAAGAGAAGTGTTGAATGGTGAATGGTTCGATTTGGCTATAACTTCCAGCTAAAATTAATCATTCAACACTTCCCTGACAGGTCATGCTAAATAGTCAAAACCACTGCATGAACACATGCCACCACACTGAGAAATAGGTTCCCACGGCTCTGAATTGAGACCGACAAAGGGAAAGGGAACGGCGGACGGACAAATAAAGGATACCCGATATGAGCTGGGCGAATACTTGTCGGCAGTGGATAGACGGGGACTTTGGGACGACGGCGACTCTCTGTTGACGATCGGCTCCCTTGAATACCACGGCGCGCTTATCGGTACGTTGATGACTCGTTGGTGGGCCGAGCGGCTTTGATGTTGGCGCGGAGCCGTGGAAGACGAGGAGAAGAGTTGCTCGCGGGCCGACAATGACGGGATCGGCGGACTGGGGGAGGAGGACATGAAGGGATGCTGAAAATGAAGGACACACGTTAGACACACGGGAGCTTGTTGGAAACTGTTTCTTTTTCTTTGTCACCCAGTTTTTTCTTCTTTTCATTCTCATCTGTTCACCCACATCATTCTTCTTGCGATACATTGCATGCCGATTACCGATTACACCGTCATAAAGTGGCCACCCGGACAGAGAGAGCACACACACAAAGACACATTTGGACAGGTGCATTAGAAAGGGGTTAGCATGAAGAGACACCCGCAGACTAGATACCTGAACGACCCGGGGCTAGTGGTGGACGGAGGAACCTTCTGTTCGTCAGGTCAGTAGTTCTTAGTGTCTCCCTTCTAAAAACAACGGACAATGGTTGGTGGAGGTGATAAAGCTGGGGTTGGGTGTTGTTGAGTGACATATGGAGACAGACAGGCGAGGGAGAGATGTGTGGGACCTTCACAAGAGGGTGCCACGTCAGAGGTCATGTTTGTTGAGTGGCCTAATAACGTCTCCCAAATGGCTCACTTACAGTCTCTTAGCACCTTTCTCTCTCGCCCATCTGGCACCTGACTGAGTCTCTTACCTGCCATGGCTTCTTGCCCTTGTCATCATCGGCTTGCAACTGCTGGCGGAATCTGTTGGCTCTATCTGCTACGGTTCCACTCTGCGGAGTTCCATACGGCGTCTTCTTCTTAACATCGCTGTTACTGATACTGTTCCGTTTCGGTGGGGTCGTGTTGCTGCTTTTCGGGGAGGGGGAGTGCTCGGTGGACGAGGTGTTCGGTTTGGGAACAGAGGTGCTAGTAGGTTTGTTAGTGGTGGGAGCAGGGGCGGAATCGGAGGAGGCAGTGGGGGCAACGGTACTTTTCAGTGACTTCTTCCTCTTCGCCTTCGCAACCGCCGCGGCGCCCTTGGCTTCCGCAGCGGTCACGGCGAAGCACGGGGGACTCTTCTCTTTCTCCTTGTTCTTCAATCCGGCAGAAGACGTGCTAGTCACCTTTTTGCTCTTTGGCTCCTCGGTCTTGACTGGCGTCTTCTCTCGGACTGGCGTGGATTCCTCTCGTGTCGGAGTCTTGCTCTCTCTCATCAAGTATCCACGAGTCATTGGAGGCGAATCGTCGGCTTTCTCGACAGCTCCCCACTTTTCCTTTGCCTGTAACAAAGTATATTGTTGCATGAACTTTCATTTAAAAAATACTCACTTTGTCAAAGTTTGGGTTAGCTCCGATTCTCTTCTTCGGCGTGGAATCCGGTGAAACGGAACCAGCAGAAAGAGAGGATGGAGATGGTGCAGAAGCTGAAGACATGGTAGAAACAGGAGACATTCCTCCGGATGGTTCCGCGGCCGGACTGGTTGATCTGGAAAAGAAAATGGGTTAAAGTAGATAGGAATCAACGAGAAAAAGAAAAAGGAGAAAGGAAACCAGGACACGAACAGTTTTTTGTGACCGACAGGCAGCCACTGGGTCTTTTATTCTCTGCTGTTTGCCTTCCGCATGATTCAAAAATTCAGGTTTCTTCTCAAAACGATTACCGACCATTTACAGCTAAGCCAGTGTGATGACCCTTTCTTCAAAACACCAACTAACCTCCAAGTGTTGGTTCCTTTCGAGTTGGCAGAAGGCGCCGTGTACCCGTACGTCTTCTTCTGTGCTGGAGTTGGAGGAGTCTCCTGGATCTGCGGTGTCGTTGACGGCCTTCTGGCTCCCGTCGTACAGAACTCAGTCTTCACACTGATTGGTTCCGGCAGCTGCTTTGACTTCTTCCTTGTCGTCGTCGTAGTTTTCTTCTTGTCAAGTGGAGGCGGCTTCTCGACTGGTGGAGGTGGAGCACGGGCGGCTGCAGCAACTGCAGCAGCTTGCTCAGCAGCAACTGTGTCAACGAGCTGAAACTCCATTCATTGTTTGAACATTCAAATCAATTCACTCACTTCATCGAAATCCATATCGTCAAGTTCTAACCGCTCGCACAGAGGAATCGGTGACTGAGTTCTAGCTCTCTCTACACTTGGTCTTGTCAGATCGAGCCACGAAGAACTTCTGTCTCTCATCACCGAGGACGCTCTTTCTTCCTTCTCAATTGGCACGTTTGCTGGAATTTGAGAGTTTCAAACTCATTAAAAAAATGCACAATGCAAATCTTACATCTAGAAGCTGACTTCAATCCATAATTCGTGTCGACGTGCCACTTCGAAACGGGTTTCGGTTTAGGGGTGTCATTGTCATCCCGGTTATTGTTCACTTCCGAAGACGAAGACATCATTGAACTCCGGAGAGGGCTTCTGCGGAAAGTGGCACGTGGCAGGGTTCCCGTGCCGACTTGCTCGCATTTCTCAGCTGAATAGCCCATGGTTCCCATGAGAGCAGCCATTTTGGAAGCGACCGATCCCTTTTTGATTTCTTTCTGAAATGCTTGACACCTAAGAATTGTCCTCAATGCAAACCAGTATACCTCAATGTCCTCCGAGGTTATTTTTTGTTTATCAGAATCAAAACCGAACTCTGGTGGAGGTGGTGGAGGAGCTCCCTTCTGTCTCATCACAATCGGTCGTCGTTGTCCGAGAAGCTGTTCCGGAGAGTCGTCACGTGGTTCGGGGGTTCGTGCCGTTCGGAATCTAAGGTTATGCAAATGATAGTAGAAGCGTTTTTTTCCGGCTTACCTGTCATCATCGGAACCAAAACCTAATGAGGAGTGAGGGCGTGCT
Organism: Caenorhabditis panamensis; assembly: GCA_900883565.2. Classification (NCBI taxonomy): domain Eukaryota; kingdom Metazoa; phylum Nematoda; class Chromadorea; order Rhabditida; family Rhabditidae; genus Caenorhabditis; species Caenorhabditis panamensis. The sequence goes on along the minus strand of LR537854.1, from coordinate 1,255,708 downwards.
GGACTTCTTCCACGATCCGGTGCTATATACCTGTAACCAACCATTTCTTTGTTTCCACTTTTTCTAACACTCACGAAGAAGGTGCTGCCTCAATGAGAGTCACACTCTTTTCTCGCATCTCCTCATCGACAAACAAGCCAGATTTGTCATTGGTAACCGTCTTCTTCAACTTGAAACCTCCCTGGATTCCCTTCAAAAACTCTCCTCTGTCTACTGTTCCTGGTGTCCTTCCACCAAGTTTTGCCAACGCTGGATTGACTGGAGTCTTTGGACGAGGTGGCTGTGGACTTGCTGCGCTTAATCCCATTGGTGGCGGTGGAGGAGGAGCTCCACCCATCGGAGGCGGTGGTGGAATGCCCATCATTGGTGGTGGAGGTGGGATTCCTCCAGAAAACATCGGAGGTGGTGGAGGGATTCCACCGGGACCAAGTGGCACTGGTGGAGGGATGAATCCATTTGGGATTGGAGGGGGGATGAAGGAAGGCTTCGGGATGGCCTGACCGGGTGGGAGGATTCCCGAAGGCGGCGCACGCTTCGTGACGGCTACCTCGTTCTCATCCTCGCCCTCTGCGTAGATGATCGGTTTCGACTTGTCGACGGTCTTGGTTGGCCGAAGTTTGAACCCCTTCTTGATCTCCTGAAATTACAAATTGGATGGACCAAAGTGAAAGTTATGATGGGGAAAACGTACATCAAGAATGGGGTGTCCGGAGAACATTTTGGCAGTTTTCGATGTCTCGGCTGGTCTGCTCCCGAACCTGAGCCAATCGATCGAAGCTCCTGAAAATAGAACATATTGAAAGAGAGGAAGAAAAAAACATAAAAAACAAAGCAAAAAGCGAAATCGATTTCGATAAGAGAGATGGATAGAGATTCCGGAAGGAGAATGTGGGGAGGAGACTGAGACGCCGAAATGTGTTACACCGATCGGCTCAGCGAAACAGAGCTCATGCGGCTAATTGGGTGGAAAGATATGAAAATGAAACATCTGGAGAGAGTGAAAAGACAATGCAAGTACTACCTAATTGTGGAATCATCGCCACGTCGTAAACCTGTCCGTCTCTCGGTAACCTCGTCCGATCGGGAGGCGCCCGCGACTTTCGCCTGTTCGACACTGATAATGAATCAAAGCTGAGGGTGTAACATACACAATCTGCGTGCTTGCGTACACTTTGACTATCATATCATGGCCGAAAAAACTACTATGAGGAGGAAGAAAATGAAACAAACGAGTTGCGCAATATGATCAACGGAAGGAATTTGCGAGGGCGGCAAGGGAGAAGACTGTCTGGGGCTGGAAAAGACTATTCGTTGTTTCTAGAAACTAGGAATTCAAAGAGCGTGAGACAGTGCATGACGTGGCAGGCTTCATCCCCGATCCTCCTCACTTTGCCACCACGGGAGTCTCCCGTTTCGAGTGACTCAATTCGAGTGGCGGCCTTTTCATAAACGTTGCGTACGTATGGTATTTGTTCGAAAAAGGGGTCTCTTCTCGTCGAGGTGGGAGGCGAAAGGTGTTGTATTATGTGTTTACTTTAGTTCCTTCGGAGAGGGTGAAATTAAGAATAAACATGTACGAGAAGCAAGTGTTTGTAAGACAGAAAAGTGCATGGTCAGATCAAACGGGACACATCCGAAGGGGGAAGCCCCCTGTCGATAGATTTACTCGCGGGAGCCGCGGGCCGATCTGCGGAGAGCCGCCGCCCGGGAGCATCTTCTTCTTGTTGCTCTCTTTTTCTCTTGTGCTCACAGACACTCGTGGCGCCCGAGATCAGGAGTAGGAAGAGACGAAAGGAAGGAGGGGACAGTGTAAAGTGAGGCGAGAAAAAATGAGAATGAAATGGAGAAGAAGACTCTGCTTCGACTCTGACGATAATCGACGAGAAAGGTAGGTCAGATCGAGGACATAACTATGATCGATCCGGTCATAAGCGGCGTTTTCTTCGTTTTCGATGGACGAAAGAGGAAGAAGCAGCGAAAGGAATAGAAGGTGTCTGATGAAAACGGGGACGGCGGATGGGGAGAGGGCTTGATAATTGGTAGGCAACGGTCGGCTTGGCAGTTCAGTTGAGTGAAAGTGATATACCGCTGATTTATAGATTGGATACTTTCGTGCGTCTTTTGCCTCGTTTTCATGAATGGTTCGCTTTTTTGGGCAATACCAATCAGTTTCGTCCGATTTCGAACCCGGTGTGTAACTGACCGAAGGATCCGGTACAAGGGTAAACAGTAACACGAGTAATCCAGAGAGAAATCCAACGAGAAATGAAGGGAAAATCACGATGTTTTGCTCTTGCTCCGCGCACAGATCCCACTGATAAACTTTGGCGGAGCAGGCACGTGTTGACTGAGTGACTTGGCCGTTCGTGCATGTTTGTACCGCTCGTGAACTGGTAGATCCATGCGTGAACCGAACCAAACACACACAAAGATACTGGATTCTGAGATGACAAGGCACCGATTTAGATACTCGCAAATTGTGGACATGGTAAACAGAATTGGGGGTGAAGTTGAAAGAAGTTACAAAACATTGATAGATAGCAAGAAGAAGACAAGAAGAAATCAAGAATCGCTTTCCAGCCTTAGGAACAATGTGAGAAATTTAATTTCAAGCCAAAGCAGCAACAAGAACAGTACTTTCTCCCTCCCTCTCTTTCCTATTTGTGCCTTCGACCTGGAGAAGGGAAGAGACAGAACAAAGCGATCGAAATGAAGTGTTCCTGGGTGGATCTGCCAAGTGGCACCCGCCATCTCCTCTTCTTCCAGAGGCGGTGTTCGGAGGGCAAACATGTACTACTGTACGGGTGGTGGTATACTGTTTGCCTGCCGAATTGAGACCCTCCCCGCTCGAAAACCAGACAACCAAGTCACCCCAACTCGCTCCATTTTTTTCGGTTCATGTTGGCAGTTCATTTGTTTGAATGTTGCTTCTTGTTGCACCATCTGGGCGAATTACGAACGGCTTAAAGAGAGAGAGAGAAATGACACATTGGCGGAGAGGAAAGCTAGAATTGAGATGCGGTGAGGAGGACTGGAAATTGGGGGATGGTAGATCAACGAATGGTTTAGGTTACGAAGGGACAACAGGTGGGCCTTAGCCATTTAGAGGGAAACGTCCGTTTTACGTCGCTTAACTACAGTAATCGGAACGTCGTCCAGTCCAGAAAAGTACAAAATAGGCGGCCTGTGTCACCTGGTTCTTCCCAATTCCGCCGTCGACGTCTCCATATAATTTGAATGGCAGAAGCAGGAAGAAGCGGCCAACAGCCAGAGGGGTGCCTCCGTCGACACCACTCGAATCTTTGACTGACTGTATATGTGCGCCTGCATGCCCCACTCACTCATTCCCTCACTCGCAAATCTCCGTGTTATTATTAAAGAACATTGCGAAATTGGCTTCGCCCCCCTGTCTTGGTGGTGGTGCGGTGTCCTTGTGGAATGAGAGATGAAAAGCAGGTTGGGATGAGGGAAGAACGAAGCGAGGAGGCAATAATTCCGATGAGACGGCGGAAGCGGGAAGGAGGCAGACGAGGAGTAATTACGGAATTCGAGCGACGAGGTCGTCGACCCGGGAAGAAGGCACCTGGCACGTGTTGAAGTCAGGTAATTGACGAGGGCAGATATGGTAATTAGGGAGCGAAGAAGTTGACGGAACTTGACTTTCAGCAGCACTCACAGTTACTGTAGTAGAGGCTCGTGGAAACGAAACACTGACAAACTTCTCTCGACCTGTAGTCTGGGAAAATAAAGTAGTGGAGATGAGACGCAGTAGGAAATTATTCAGGATTAACTCGGGAAGAGCAAACAACAAAAGTCAGGAAGAGACGCAGGTACAAATGGGAAATGAGGGGGTTTCAGAGAGAAGGACTGTAAGGCAGGAAGGGAAGGGAAGGGAGTGGAACGAAATGGAACGGAAGGAGCAGAAGTGAGTCATGGAAAGGGCGGTGCCGGTATGATGGAAGTATGCCATCTACGGGCAAGGAAACAAAAGGAAGTGGGAAGAGTCATCAGAAATTGCTTTGAAACTTTGAAGAATCCGAGCTCTGCAAGCTCCAAACTTCCAAGTGGAACTCTTTCCAGGTGCACCATAAAATCTAGCGTTTTCGATGCTCCCTCATTGCTTTTTTCGAGCCAGATGCCCGAATGTCACATTCTTTCGATTTCACAGCCTGCTCTCGCCTCACAGCTGTTTGATGTCGATGGATACTTATCAGTGAAAAAGAAAACGAGTCAAACCCGAACAAAGTCGAGAATAAACAGGAAAAGTCGTGGTTCAATCGGTTCTTATCTCCTCCTCCTCCTCTCTGGTCTCTCCCGACCTTTTTTGCATGATTTTTGTCGAAAAAAAGACTCACCGTTTCTTTTCTAAGACTCTTTCTCTCCCCTTGAGCAAATATGTGAGAGAGTGGAGACGAGATACGCTGTCTTTCTTCCAGAAATAGGACAGGTAACCTGAAACGAGGAAGAGTTGCGCAAGACCGAACACAGATACTAAATGGTCGGATTGTACAAGAAACATGATAATGAGAAGAAAGGGGGACGACACCAGCCGCCCGTTATCAGCGGGCGACCCGCCAGCCGCGCCGGCAACATGTGTTCAAGAGAGAAGAGGCACGGATCGACGCGAGAGGCAAAAACAACATTATTAGATCATCACTTTTGACTTACTGATCGGAAGGAAACAGAAGCAGAAGAATGCTGATTGGGATGAAGAGAAAACGGACTGGTTGCCACGTCAAGAAGGGACACTTGACTCGAGATGAGAGGGATCACGTTTCGTCCCTGGAGTCTGAGTCTACTACCGTACACGATGCTAGATGTGATGACCAGTCTCCATTTCTCTTCTCTCCTCTTGCTATGTATTTGTCCAAAACGAAAAACCAAACCCAAAAATGCGAACAGATTATCATAAAATGGCGCGGCAGTCCAGTCCAGCTCTTCGAAATTCGACCGGTTCGGACGGAGAGAAGAGACACGGCCAGACTTCATGGCATCGCACCCGCACCCCCAATTGTTTTTGGGTTGGAGTTTGGGCGAAAAAGGAAGAAGGGATGAAAAATGAAATATTACACGATGATGCTTGGGAAAAGGGGGCGAATTGTGGTGAATCAGTCGACAGGTATGTATGAATGACAGACACCCCGTCTCGGGCCGAAATGTGTACGTATCAGGGCAGCAAAAAAGTGGGGAGTGAGTCATTGACAGTCGGGGAGGACCTGAGCAGATTAGCACGCTATTTTGGTGAATGTTCCGAAAGTTGCAGGTTCGCATTTTGGCGAACACTAACTGAGATATCAGTTGGCGTTGTAACTCTAATCAAAACAAGACAATTTCAAGTTTTCACTGAAAACGAGAATGGATGAGTTTGATACAAAACATCTCAATACTCTGACAACAAGATCTCTCTCTCTCTCTCTCTTTCTCTCTTTCCCACCAGGCTTCTCCGTCAGTTCTGAAATCAAAAACCAGGCGGCACCTGACCTGAACAGGTGTTCTTCGCCTCCTTCCGGCAAATCCTCCCACACTGATCAACACTGATCATCCCACTCTCTTATCATTCAAAGTGATGGAAGAAGAAAAAGTAACAGAGTAACCAAGAAAAACTCGCGAAAAAAAAGACCCCGAAAATGAGGGCGAAATGTGAAAAGTCACTTTTTTGCTGTTTCTCAGGGGGCGCAAATAACGCAACCGGTAATTGCGAGAAGGGGAGGAAAAGAAGCTGGTGAAGACGAAGAAGAAGCGTATTTACATATGTACGGGCGGGATTTCCTTGCGCACTGTTTGCCGCCTCCTCATCTCATTTCGCGGGATGAGACGGTCAGTTCCAGAGGGGCTTCTAGATATCTAGGGGAGCATCCCGGAGAGGCATAGGGCACGAATTGGCAGAGAAGGTAACGGGAAAAAACAAAGGAGGAGGCAAAACGAACACATCATCTTTTGTTCGTCATCGCCAGAATAAGGGGCGAGGAAGGACGGAAACAGAAACAGAAACAGAATCATGGAAAGAAAAAAAACATTTCTATATGAAAAGCAGCCAGAATACAGTACCTCGGAGATACAGCGAGGGAAGGGACCTGAAAGAGCCGTGACCTAGTTAGTTTTGCGGCCTTGGCCATCGGCCATTCTTTGTCCATCTCGCTCTAATGCGCGGTTTCGAACGGTTCCGAATATGCAAAAAAAGAAGATAAATGGGAGTTTGAGTTAAAAGGTAACCGGTTGAAAGGTACTGTCCTCACTTCACTTTTGACTGACTTTGATTTAGACATTCGAAGGATGGGAAGAGGTCAGTCAGTCACCTGGAGGGGTTTGCAGAAAAAAAAAAGAGAAAAGAAGAAGCCGCCTTGGCAGGAGATGTGTTGAATTCCGATGTGGACCGAGATAAACGGACGGGCGACTTGGGGAGACGAAGACATCACAATTCGGTCGGAAGCAAAACGGAGAGAGATCCTAATCGGCCGTCAGGTATGATATTGGCAGCTAAACGTGTTGAAAAGCATCAAGGCGTTTGTTTTTCAGACACCCCCACACGATGGGAAAACGATGGAAAAACAACTTGGGGCGGAGGGGAGACAATGATCCAAATAGTTCAAAGAGAGCACAGTATCTGTAAGAACCGGAACGATGGCATGTTGAGTATCAGCTGAGTTCAGGGATGGAGAAAACACGAGGGAACCAGCCGAATGATCACTTTGTCGGTTCTTCCTCGCTTCTCCACACAACTCATCAAATAGTTCGGTTAATTCATCAAAAATAATACGGAACGCAAACAGAGAAAACGAGGGAGAAAAAGAAGGTGGAAAGAGGTCGAAGAGCAGGGAATCTGGAGGGAATGAGGAAGAAGCAGGGAAAGGAAGAGGGTAAGAAGGTGTTCGGGGGAAAGGCGTTCGCAATTAAGTGAAACCTTAGTCACTTTCGTTGCCATCCTATTATTTCTCAAGTTGCGAACAAGTGCACGGATGACGTGGAGAGACGCAGCAGGCACGGGTGGCAACTGAAAAGGGCGGAAGGCGCACGGCGACAAGTGTTCTTGTCGACTGGATTCCGACCGTCCGTCACCATCCCTCTCACCTTTTCAACACTGACTGCAACTCATTTTAATAACCGTCCTGACGGTGCAAATACACCAGAGTGTGTCTGTTTGCTTGTTATTATTGGGGGTGGCTCCTGGAGCATTTCTTTTGTAAATGCTCGCATGAGCACAGTTTATGGACGGTGGGAAAGCGGCAGGGCACTTGAAGAGAGGGGCTTCCGCGCCGCTCGTTTCAAGAAATTTCGAAAGGATGATTGGCACGCTTATCCGGTGGGAACTAGACGGGTTTATCAGTGAAGAGGGAAAACTATCTTGTGAGCTGAAAAATTTTAGAAGCGAGAAGAAAAAGCTGGAGATAAAAAGCACATAACAATTTGTTGGTATTCGTTTATCAGAATCAAAAAGTTCAGTTTTTGGTGCTGAGAAGTGAGTATAATGTGCTGAGCGGTGCATGGCCGAAGTGAGGGTCGGGATAGTACAAATACCTCCAAACAAGGTCGATTTGTTTGTCCATTGTCTTCGTCCCTCTCTCCGTTCCGTCCGTTCCTCCGAGCCACTTAGGTCACACTTCGCGGCAAATCTGCAAGTCCCGTCATCGAAGATTGGCGCGCATTCACAAGAATAACATTGTGTTAACCGAATGGTTTCATGGTCACAAAATGCTCCTGGTTCCGATTGGGTGTGACCATCACGTCAGCTCCGCGTTATGTCAAAACATGTCCACGAAATTGAATTCTCAACGCTCAAAGTGTTTGACCGGAATAATCTTCTGATTCGGAATGATTACTTGAACTCCGATCATCCACTGATAACAGTTCTTCTTATAACTGGGTAATCAGTATACAGCTCGAAAATTGAACTCAAAATGTTGAGATTCACAGTGTATCTTTCTGTTTTATTCGTTTCCACCGTCTCTCAGATTTGTGTTGACTCGTTTGGAAACTGTCCGGCGTTGAAAGCGGAATGCAATCAACAATCAGTTTGGGAGTAAGCTCTTCGAATCATCCCGCTTCTCATGAAATTTGCACTTTCAGGGCATGTCGTCTAACATGCGGACTCTGCGCAACCACCCAATCATCCGACTGTCACGATGTCTTTTTCAATTGTAATTCCTATGCTTCAGAATGTTCCGAACTAAATATTAGACAGTAAGTTGAGTATCTTTTCTTTAAAACACCGTGTGAATTTAGAAACTGTCCTGTCACATGTGGTGTCTGCGTCCCCAACAGCGGAACTCCAACTCGTCCAAACACTGTGAAGCCAACAACGACAACACTGCTCCCAACATCATCCATAGCTCCGACTACAACCTCTACAACTCGGAAAGCTACAACTACAACTGCTCGTGAGACGACAACTGCTCCGTGCAAAGACGCATCTCCGAAGTGAGTGTAAGGTTTTGAACTTTTCGAGACAAATCATTTTTCAGTTGCGCAGTGTGGGCGAAGAACGGTTTCTGCACCAACAACTTCTATACTCCTGAAAAGAAGAAGGAGTTCTGTGCGAAGACTTGTAAACTGTGTTGAAGATAGTTCATTTGGTTGCTAAACGGTTATGAATATCCTTGCATAAATACTATTCTTGTTGTGTTGTTTCATTCCGTGAGGGTTTACCCCAAATATATGGTGCATTATCAGAATGACATCAGTTCGGCGTGGGAAGTTATGGTAGAAAGTGTCCACGAACTGCTATCAGTGGTAACGACGCCCTTATACATCACTTTTTGTTACCTATCAAAGGCTTAATTATTTGCCGCAATCGACTGATAAGAGTGTCGTTAAACCTTTTATATACCTCGGTAATCATCCCGTGCAGTTTAAACTGAAATGCTGAGATTTGCTGCTTGTCTCGCTGTACTTATTGTTTCTACTACGTCTCAGTGTGTCGATAACATTGCCACGTGTCCCGATGTCAAGAACTTCTGTGCTGAATCCGATGTGCAACTGTAAAATTTGCCTGAAATGCTCACCCAAAACTCTACTTCCTTTCAGTCAATGCCCAAGGACATGCGGAAAGTGTCCAACAGTAGCCCCAGGTCAATGCGTTGACACATTCGCAAACTGTGCAGCATATCAGATTGCTTGTAATCAACCCACCATTCAACAGTAAGCTCTTCAAACTACATGTCTTACTTTACTCAAAAATTTATAGGGAACGTCCTGTAACATGCGGACTCTGCTCCCCTACAACAGCGTCTACCTGTCAAAATGTGTTCTTCAACTGTGAAGCATACGTGACAATGTGTTCCGAGCAAAACATCAAAGAGTAAGTCGAACTGAAAACTGTAAAGGTACCATGTACCATTTCAGAAACTGCCCAGTGACGTGTGGGGTCTGTGTTCCAAATGTAGTGAACAATCTAACAACTCCGTCTCCTCTCACCGTTCACAACTTGACTACGGTGAAACCAACAACTCCCGCGCCTGCTACAACTGTCAAGCTAACTACTGTACCACTTCCAACAACAGTCAAGACCACAACTCAACCAGCTCCGACCACTCAACAAGTAACAACACAGCAGATCACGACTCCAGAAGTAACCACGCAACGGGTCACTACCCCAAAAGCCACAACTCTAAAGCCTACAACACCGAAGCCTACAACTCTCCGACCAACCACTCGCAAAGTCCCACCGACCACGACTGCCCCGTGCAAGGACTCGTCGCCAAAGTGAGTCTCAGAGTTATAAATCACTTCGAATCAGCAAATTTCAGTTGCGCAGTATGGGCGAAGAACGGCTTCTGCACTAACAACTTCTATCCACCGGAAAAACGGAAGGAGTTCTGCGCGAAGACGTGCAAGTTCTGTTGAAGACAAACAAGTTTAATACTTTGGTTACTGAACGGTTATAAACATCGCAGCATAAATATTGAGTTTACTTCAATGATGTTCTGTTGAATTGAGAGATTTTTCTGAAATAACCCGATATCGTGAGAAGATTGAAAAGGGACCGAGGGAACTGGGTGTTCTGGCAGATAGACGATGAGTTACAGTAAGATTCCAATGTTCATTTCCGACGTTTCCATTTTCCACGTGGCCCCCTAATCTTATTTGGAAATGAAGATAAGATCAGTGTTCAATCAGTTTTCTAATCAGTTTCTCTTCATTCCCTCCTTCCTTCTCCACGCCGGACGACGACATCGGACGACTACTTCGAATGGAACGTGTGAGTGTAACCGATCGCGCGCTGATGGTGCGCATTAGGAACTGTAAGCTGCAGAAAGCCTTCCGGGTCAAATAGAAAAACTACAATTCTACTAGTAGACTCCAAAATCTGAGACTCCAAATCATTTTCGACAAGCGGCATAGAGAAGTTACAGTAACATTCCGACATTCATTTCCGCCTTATTCCACGTGACCCCCTGATTTTATTCGAAAATGAAGATAAGATCAGTTTTCGATAAGTTCTACTATTAGTTTCTCTTCATTCCCTCCTTTTTACTCCAAGTCAGACGACGACGATCAATGGACAACAACGCCGACTGCAAACTTCTCGTAGAATGTAAGCACAATTGCGCGCGCTGTTCACAAGATCACAAACTCTGCAAACTATTTGAAACCTAGCTCTCTTCTCAGCTTTCTTCACTGAGAATTCAAAACGTTTATCGATCAGAGGTTATCACAACCATCCTCCATGTAGCCGTGCTCTTCTCCAACTTTGATTTCCAAAATTCGCAAACCGAAAACAGTTGTCTCGATTTGAGGTTGTTTGTAACCACTGTCGACCATCTCCGTGCAGCCATGCGCTCTTCCAACTTTGATTTCCAAGTCTCCGACCGGGCTAGTCCGAAGAAGTTTTTTGAATGGGAATCTGGTGATTTGAACGGGGTGCAAACATTGGTGTCTTGAAGCATGAGAAAGTTCTCAAACTGAGAGAATGAGATGACTGGGATGACAGGAGCCGGTAGAAATGGCTTCAGTCCAAGAAAAAGAGCATGTTCCGGAAACGGGGCATGTTCTGTTTCTCGGATTGGAGACTTGTTCGATGGTGTGTTTGAACATTCTTCCCATTCTCGAGCAATATCCGCACGCTGTCATGATTCCGAAGCTGTTTTTGAATGGGAATCTGGTGATTTGAACGGGGTGCAAACATTGGTGTCTTGAAGCATGAGAAAGTTCTCAAACTGTGAGAGAATGAGATGACTGGGATGACAGGAGCCGGTAGAAATGGCTTCAGACCAAGAAAAAGAGCATGTTCCGGAAACGGGGCATGTTCTGTTTCTCGGATTGGAGACTTGTTCGATGGTGTGTTTGAACATTCTTCCCATTCTCGAGCAATATCCGCACGCTGTCATGATTCCGAAGAAGTTTTTGAATGGGAATCTGGTGATTTGAACGGGGTGTAAACATTGGTGTCTTGAAGCAAAAGAAAGTTCTCAAACTGTGAGAGAATGAGATGACTGGGATGACAGGAGCCGGTAGAAATGGCTTCAGTCCAAGAAAAAGAGCTTGTTCCGGAAACGGGGCATGTTCTGTTTCTCGGATTGGAGACTTGTTCGATGGTGTGTTTGAACATTTTTCCCATTCTCGAACACTATCTGTACGCTGTCATGATTCCGAAGAAGTTTTGAAACGTTTATCGATCAGAGGTTATGACAACCATCCTCCATGTAGCCATACTCTTCTCCAACTTTGATTTCCAAGTTTCGCAAACCAAAAGCAGACGAGTCGTCTTGAATGTTGTTTGTAACTGTTGTCGACCATCTTCTCGGTGAAGCCATGACTGATCAGTGACCACATCGTAACTGAGTCATCGGCAGACAGTTCATCTTTATTTCTATCGCATCATTTTGTTCCAATCACAGTTTCGATTACTCTTTCTCATCATTTCAATGATAACGGGTGCCTACAAAGCGATGAGCGCGGAGAGCAGTAAAACAGAAATGATTGCAGTAGTTTTCTTTGCTCTTACTGTATTTTTTAATTCCTCCCATGGCTGCAAGGATACTTTACCAAGTTGTCATTTGACAAAAGCATTGTGTGAAGAAGAAGATATCAGAGTGTAGGTTGCATTGCGTATTACCACAGTACCCGGGGTTCTCAGAGAATGTGCTAAAACCTGTGGACTTTGTGTAACAAACTGTGTGGATACCGTAGCCAACTGCCATAACTTCCTTCATGATTGTCACGTGGAAAACATCCAAGCGTCAGTTTTTTCGGACGTCTGAGCACTCAAACTTCATCGTAAACTTTGTTACAGTCTTTGTCCAGCAACATGTAAAGTTTGCACTAATGGAACAACTACTTCTGTGGTCGGAAGCTCAACCACAGGGAAACTGCTTCAGAGCACTGTCAAAGCTACATTAGCTCCGACTACGAAGCCCGTTGAGATAACTTTCCCGGTTCCTTGGACTTCTACAGTCAGAACTTCAACTACCAGAAAGCCCACACTCGCTCCCACAACTACAGTATGCAAAGATTCCTCCACTAGTTGCAATGTGTGGGCCAAGAATGGCTTCTGTACCAACACCTTCTACCCTCCAGAACAACGAAAGGAGTATTGTGCGAAGACTTGTAACTTCTGCTAAGCGGACCAATAAACTGTTCCCTATCTCCTCCGTAGCCAAATATAAAGTTTGAATGCATTGGCATGCGCGCATTAGTTGCATGTTTGTACAGAAGTCAAGTAGAAGGTTAGGTCAACTTTGCGGGATTGTTAGCCAATCATCAATCATTCAATTAGGCACTAATCCGACAATGCTTGAGGGTTCAAGAAGTTTGAATATCTTCTTCTTCTTGTATCCATTTGAATACTGTCTCTGCTCTGTTCATGAATAATCCGGCAGTGTCTAATCCACTCCTGTCCACTCATTTCCTTGTTATCCCCCCGACATGTCATTCGGCACGTTTTGATCCGCCACCGGGCAACATCCAATTATGTATATATTTCTAATTATAACTGCGGGACCTGCATGATTTATCGTCCGCTTTTCCATATCAAAGAAGGCTTTATGTTGTTCCCTTCGTCTCGACGGACGGTCTAATCCAAAGTGCTCTTCTCTCAATGGATTCTGCTGACCTTGCTTCTTCAGATAGATCCCTAATAGAATACTAATAATGCTCTCTCTCTCTCTCTCTCCAATAGTGTCGTGTTTCCATTCCATTTAGTTCCGCAAAAAACTTTGCCCCGTTTCTCTTTTTTGGGTGTCTCTTTTCACTGTCTCACACCTGCGAGCGAAAGTGCGACGATAGGAAACTAGCAATTAGGCAGTAACAATGGATAATCAACTTATTGTTTTGGAGGGCATGATCACTTGAGTTTCTGGACTAAACAATTGCGGGTCAGTGGGGTATTGTGCTGGAGTTTTGTGTCGAGGAGTCGAGTGGATAGCTATAATTATAGCCGTCAGAGGGATGGGGTCAAGTATGGTAAGGGGGTGCTGACATGTATTGAAAACAAGGCATCGTGTCATCGAAACCTTTTCGAAACCTTTTTTCGTTCAAACCCACTCCTATTTCCCCGATTCCCCCATTATGCCCGCTCATTTCCTATCAAAATTACACCCTTGGCTGAGCTCCTCTGGCCCGGTAAATCCCAAAATCCGCCTTCCCCCACTGGTCCGGTAATTGGTGTTGTGCAACGACGGTTCGGGTCGCGACCCAATCTCGTCGAGCTTCTAATGAGTGCAGGGCCTGTCGGAAATCATACGGTACACGTGTGTACTGCATACAATACGGTCTGCACCTGCCACTTGATTAATTCATTCAGGCCGGAAGGGGATGTAGCATGCTTAGAGGACGCAGCAATTCGGAAATCGCTCTGCACTCGTTTCTTCTGCTGCTCACAGATGGTTTCCCTTTTCATTTGTTAGCTGTCCGTTTTGTCGTTTTCCTTTCTTGACGAACATCGCTTCAGTGCACATTTTATTGTTCTGCACTTTCTTTTCTGTTCGCGATGCGAGAAAAGAAAGATATATCATGTGGTTCGGGGTTCCATGTTATAATCTCCGTGTTCACATTGCGAAACAACATATTGTGACGCAACTGGGATTACCCTCCATAGCATACAGTAAAGATATCATTGATCCTCCTTGAAATTGACACCTGTGGACACGCATCTCCAGGACCCTTCAACGCGTTTCGAACGCAATTCGTGTGTTGTCTGCTTCTCCCCATTCGCCACGCTCTTTTCCTGTTTCTGCGTGACTAATGAGCATGTTTGAGTGTGCCCTTTTGCGGGTGTCAATTAGAATTCACACACAAAAAAACACAGACAAAAAATGGATGGAAGGGAGCGAGGAGAAACGTGACGAGTTGAGGGCCCGATTTGCATTTGATCGAGGACCGATTGACCCACATTTTGGAGCAGGCCTTTTTTAGAGAAAGACACAAAGGAAGATGGATTGACGGGAAGGGAAAGGGTCAAGACGATGGTGTAAATGGAGATGCCATTTACAGTTTATTTGAGTTGTCAGTACCGTCCGAATGCCGAAAGACGGTGAGGATTAGGTTGCGAAAGAGGCCGACATGCAACAAAGAGAGGCCTTCGGGATTCCCAGGAGGCATAAAGAATGCTAAAAAGATGGTGTTTATTGTTTTTTGACTCTATGCAAATATTTGACAACAAGAGAAAAAACACATAATTTAAATTTACATACAAGTTATGAGATCGTCAGCTAAAACAGACATAATCATAATTCACATTGCGTTAACACATAAAACAGAACATATCTTTGAATTATTATGGAGGAAACTAATGAGAGGAACGAGACACTTACCCGTGTTGTTCAGAGAAGGGATTGGGGCTAGAAGAATGAAATTATGGGTTGGGAGAGGGTAGGATCAGTAAGCTTCTCCGTTCGAGAAGAAAACATCTCTGGTGGATGAAGCAGAAGAGTTCTCCTGTCCAGAGTAGTACTGGGCAGATCCCGGCTTGACGGACATCATTTGAGGAGCCGGGTAGAATGGGGACATGTAGCTGGGCGACGGAGTCTGTGGAGCCATCGAGCACAGTGATTGCGGGTAGATCGGGGATTGATCGGGAGTCGGGAAGTCCATTGGCATCGATGAGTTGACGTATCCGAGTTGCTCCTTGAGCTTTTGAATGTAACGGGCGGCCTCGCGAAGAGTTTCAACCTTGGACATCTTGTTCTTGCTGCCGGCCACTTTTGGAACGCGTTCTTTCAGAAGATGGAATCCTTGGTTCACCTGAAGTTTTCCATTTGGGAGTTCGAAACAATTCAGTTATAACAAACCTGATCAACTCTCTTGCGCTCGCGTTCGTTTCTCTTTTGCTTCGTCTGCTTCGAGACTTTGGATGGAAGCTTAGTGGATGCGGAGGAAGAAGAAGCGGTGGAAGCAGTCATTCTGGAAACTGAGAAGATAAGAATAGAGAGAAGAACTGTGGGAAGAGTAGAGAACGGGGAGGAAAGAAGAGAATGGGTGTGGGTAGGCGGGAAACAAGAGGAGTGCGCGAAACTGGGGGCGTGGCCGAGAAGGTCGTCGTGGAAGGGTAGAGGGAGAGCAATTGGGGAGGAGGGATGGAGGAAGCTGAGAGAGTAATCAAAGAATAATCAGACTTTGGTTGAAGTAACAGGAGCGAGACCAGACGTGGAAGGAGAGCTTTCTAATTTTGATATTTTGAAATTCTCACGAAGAATTTTGCTATATGTACTATTTCCTCTTTTTGTTTGTTTCTGAGCGTGGGGAATTCGCAACGCCATTTTCAAAACCGGGAACCTTTAGAGTCTTGTCGGTACACGCATAATGAAAAGGTAGCTCTCCGTGTATTGCGAAATCTAGCAGGTGCCCTCTCTCATCTATCTGATGAATTTGTTTCTGCGAGCCTATAATTGGTCTATCATTTCGATTCCGTATTTGTCTTACCCCAAACACAAACACTCGTTTCGATTCAATACAAATATCATTTTGTTCCATAAAACAGCGACCTAATGAGACGAAATGGGTGCTAACCGTCGATCACAGTTTATGGTTATGAGGGTCTCAGGAGGTTCTCAATTCAAACGGAGGAAGGAAGCACTCGAAACGGAGAAGAGCGAAAGGACGGAAAGCCGCTTCTCGCTGTCAATTATTCGCTCTAATGATACTGTAATTGACTGGTGCTTTTTCCGTCGGCTCACGCTCACTTGAGCTCTTTTTATGGGCACCGCGCGCAGCGCAAAAAGAGAAAAGAGAAGAAGCATGGAACAGGGAAAGAACAATAGGGATTGAAGGACTCTTTCCGGCACAACACTCTTCTTTCATGATCCCGAAGGAAACTGTCGAGGGGATTAGGAGTCGAAGTGGACTGAACTGGGAAGTGACCCACTGGCCTTGGTACCAGTCGCCAGATGTATCCTAAAGTCCACCGCCTCCCCTTTCTCAATATGTGTGTTTATGTGTTTAAAAATTGATTATCTCTGACACTTTGACTACTCTGTCTTTGCCGACGGAACCCCTGCTGCGAGAAGTGCCAGGGAGCGGGCGCACCGGGGAGACCGAGGATTCAAACGACCTCTTCTGTATTCATTTTTGAATTCGATCTTCTTTTCTGAATCGAATTCGATTTGAAACGCATTGACACCTTTTTGTCATGCCATGATAAATAAGAGAGAAGACAACTTGAAATGATGCAGTTACCTTGATAGGAAAACTTTGGTAGGAAATTTTGGATAGTACAAACGAAGAATTAGTGAAGAAAACAAAGTAATGCATCAAATAACAATGCCTTGAACACTATTCTGTTTCAGTGTCTCCTCTTCTCTGAATTTCCCATCATTGTCCCACCACCCCTCTGTCAGACGGTGTATGTGAATGCTACTAGTTTCCAAGTCAATTGACATGTCAGATATGGGCCATATTGAAGGTGTGATCGTGGGAAAGCAGTCGAGACATTTGTTTATTGAAAACATGAAGAATACAACACAGTAAATGTTTCTTTTTATACCAGGACCCGTAAAATTAAAACCATATCACTCTATTGTCTGTCAAATAGTTAACAGTCACTGCCATTCCCGTATCCTTGAAGAGCCCTGAGCAACTTCCAGTACCTGTAGATGACCACAGTGGCAAAGAATCGGGCGACGAACCAAAGCAGCAAAATGGATCCCATCACTATTCCAAATGTTCTTGCGTTCCATTCCCCTCCCTTGTACTGTAGAATGTCGTTGGTGTAGGCATAGGGGAGAACTGAAAGACAGAAGAAGCCAATGGCCAGGACGACATCCCAGAGGAATGTGAGGGTCTGGAAAACGATGTTGGGGATCGGGGTGGGGCCGGGAGGAAAATTATACCAAGAAGATCAAATGTGTCTGGAGGTACTTGTGAGCTTCATTGATGACTCCATAGAAAAGAATGATGATTTGAGCCGTTAGCATGATCAGGTTGACGCCTGTGAACACAACGCTCCCTGAAAGCAGTTAGAATTATTGTCGATCCGTCAATTGGTGCCCTCAGCGACACGGAACAAAAATTTTAGCGCTTCATCGTTTTCGTCTGTATTTTGCCCATTTTCGACTGTTTTTCTTGAACTTTTTTGTTAAACAATAAGACAATTGTGTTTTTTTAATGTTTTTTACAAAAAAGTTTGATTAAATTAGTCGAAAATGAGCAAAATAACTACGAAAACGGTGAAACACTGAAAATTTTGTTTTGTGTGACCGAGGGCGCAGGCAGCCAATTCTTCGAAGGAAATCTATGTAAGTGACTTACAAGCTTTCTGATGATGAATGATGGCGAATAGAAGAAGGATTCCGTAATAAATCCAATACACAATTTCCATCACTCCAATCATTAGACAGGCGTTCTTATAAGAGAGCTTTCCGCAACACACTCGCTTCTCTTCTTCGTAATAGACATCTCTCATTGGAGTCATTTTGTATGCCATCGGATTGTTGTTCATTCTGAAGAGATGAAGCAAGATTATCTTCATCAAAGACTATTTTTGAAGACTGGAAGAACACAATGAAGAACAAGAAATACTTAGAGGGGTTATTTGAAACTTGAATGGAAACAAAAACAAAAACAAGAATTAGAAAACGATTTATAGGTAACTTTTGTGAGTTTTAACTTACTTACCACTCCAATTCGAAATGCATCGAAAAATATTAGTTATTCAGTTAGAAGCTGGTTGGTTACCTACTTCCTTTCGTCTTTATATCATATTTTGTTTTTCATTATTCTTATCAGTCAAACACAAAATGATGTATGATATCATAGCCACAACAAAAAATGAAAGGGAAGTTGCTATCAGGGTCTTAGAGCAGTTTCAACAGTTTCCCAAAAGTTTTCCGAAACTCTTTTAGTTTCAAAGTGGAGCTTACAAGCCCGTGGTCTCAAAAACCATATCGAAAAGCAGATTATCACAATGTGACCGAGAACTGTAATCAGTTGAAACAGTCATTGGAGTAGTGCGAATCGAGTGAAAATGGCAAAACGAAACGTGAAAACAAACAAGAATCGAGTCTCTGGGAGCGCAAACAATTGAGTCTTTCTCACTCTGAGAACTCTCTGTCCATTTCGCACTTTTCCTCCGATTGACCATGACTTTTCAAAAGAGGAACTAATGGACAGTATAAAGTGTTTGGAATGAAACAAAGTGTATGCAGAGACGCAGAAAAGTTAGCGATGAGACACATGGAAACCAATGGTTTTTATCACTGATTATCACTTTTCTCTGCGTCTCTCATTCTCGCAGGTTCTTCTGGCTTCGCTCCATTCGAGCGAAGATCAGAAGCAGAAAAATGAAAGAAAAAATGAAGAAGACAATCTGATGACACCTGGTAGTTCTAGTTTTCAAGTTTTCATTCAAGTTGTATGTTAACTATAAGATGATGGATGGGTTGGTCAAGACTGTGTTTTGATCAGGAGAAGATGGTTTATAGCTGCAATTTCAGACGAGCATGCAACAAACGCCAAAAAAGTTGGCAGTTGGCGGGTCTCGCTACGAAATTGGTATTTTCTCGGTTTCTGGACCAATTTTCTTAAATTTTCTCTGTAAAAACGGATAGAAAATTTGATTTAGAACCTAGAAATAGCCAATCTGACCAAGTCCAGTTAGATTTTCATTGCGAACTACCCGTTTTTGTAACTTTTCCGCCAAAAACACAAAATCTTAGATTTTTCTATGAAAAATGTAATTTTTCGGGTCAGGTCAAAAATTTCTAGGCTTCAAATCTTCTGCTCTATCCATTTTCATTAGAAAAAGTTCGAAAAAGTTGATCCAAAAAAAAGAAAACCGCAAAAAACCGATTTCGTGGCGAGACCCGCCGAGTGTCACTTCGCATGACCACAGTAATAGCTTATTCCTTCCTGTACACGACAACGTTTTTCTAAAACAAGGTTCTGAGATTTAGAAGTAGATTTTCAAAAATGGCAAAACGCGGCTAACTTTTTCTGTGAAAAGTTTCAAGCTTCAAAACACTTTTGTTCTGAAATCGTCAAATGATTACACTTAGCACTAGAGGATGGAAGGAAACCGAGAGCAGATGAGCAAAGGAAACAGCAGAAAGAAGATATTTGCGGCGAGTGGAAGTGAGAAGTTTGACAAATTCGGAACAGACGATGCGAGTTTTCGAGTTTTTCGACGCAAATTGAAACCAGAGAAACGTTGTTTTCGAGTTGTTTGTGGGTGAAATGAGAGAGAAAAGTAGCACACGGAAGAGCCAGTCTCATCGGATTCGTGTTGATGAGAAAAGTGGGGGCGAAATGAAATGAAAGAACAAGTGTATGTCAAATAAAACGGAAACATTTTGATATTTCCGACAGTCGGAAATGCACATTTTTATCAGTTTTCTCGCAGAGTGACTCATTTGTGAGTCAACCCTCTCTATATGGAAAAATGACTGTGTTGACTGTTTCCTCGAAGAAAAACACGAAGAAAACGAATCCGTTATGCAAATGCGGAAAGTGGACAGATCATGCAATAATTTATTGAAGCTCGATGGCTCACACAAAGTTGGAAAGATAGAAATCTGGAAGACACTCTCAAACTAGATAGTTAGGGGGTTGACTGGAAAGTGAAAGCGAGACAAATGACAAATAAATAGACTGAAAATGTGCAGAAAACGGTGAGCAAACGGTAAAGTCAGCGCGGAAGGAGGGGGAAAGAGAAAAGGTTCGCAAAAGTGTACAGAAATGTGGTTATTGTGAGTTTTTGTTTCTCATGAACTGAAGAATGTCCTTTTTGGTGATGATTCCGAGTACTTTTCCGTTTTTGGTGACTAAAACTTGACGGAGACCAAGCTTCCGGAACATGTCGATGACTGTTTCCATAGGGGTTTGATCCGTGACTGTCATTGGAGCCTGAAAAAATCAGTTGAGAGTGGGAAAGATAACCAGGGAACTCACCATGTCCAGGATTTTCCTCAATCTCAATGGCGCCGGTCCTCCTGGCATGGAATCAGGAACTCCATCTGAGAAATAGGCGATTGAGCTGGTGACGACGTACGGTTGAGTCTTTCGAGCGGTGTGCAGTGCAAGGAAGATGTCTCGTCTCGTCACAAATCCCACGAGATGCATACTGTTCTGTGAAACGACGACTGGGAATCCGTTGAAATCAGTTTGTCGAAGAAGGCTTTCCAGGTCTCCAAGAGACATTCCGCTCTCCGTGACAACGCTCAATTCGTTCTTCAGTTCTCTCAAATCGCTCATAGACAGTTCATCAGCCGGCTGACGGTGTATCGATGGACGCATGACTTGGGAAGCGACAGTGGAGTATGGGTACTCTCCCTTCGAGTCAAGGAATGGATAACCGTTCAGTTCGATGTGCGCCTCGTAGATTCCCTGAAACAAGGAGCAATCAGAAAAAGCTACATATTTAGAATGGTTGAAAACACGTACCATTTTTGAAATTCCGTCTCCGATCCACTTAGAGAACATTGTGGCCACCATCGTGGGTACGATAAACTCAAGACTTCCAGTCAGTTCGAACATGATTACGACGAGAGACACCGTCATTCTGGTGACTCCTCCGAGCACAGCTGCTGCTCCAACCATTGCATACAATCCAGGCATGACACAGTCTTTTCCGATTTGACAAGTAAAGTATTCCGAGTGTCCGGGAGTGGCTTGAACTGCTCGGAAGATCTGATCAACAGTGATTCCAAGAATACGGCCAGTGATGGCTCCCATGGCGATTGAGGGGACAAACAGACCGCACGGAACCTTGATACCGAAAGTGAAGATGGTGATGACAAACTTGAAGACGAGTGCCCAAAGAAGTTGTCCGAATGCCACGCTCAATGCTTTGTTTTGATCACACAGTGAATTATCGTCGATTTGATCCTCGCATCGATCGAATAGTTGTTGAATCATGGACTGGGCAGACTTGCGAGTGAACGGGTTGAAGTAGGAGATGGCAGCAGTGATCAGGGTGATCAGCATCACTTCATAGATCGGGTTTCCACCGAGCATTTTCGAGTTTTTGCGGAATCGAGACCATCTGGAAAAACACAGAAAATAACAGTAACATCCAGAACAGCAACAAATATCAAACCTTATGTTTGCGAAGATGAACAAACTGCCGAGGATTCCTCCGAAAAGTCCAAGAAGAGCGAATGGTACCAGTTCAATAAAAGTCCACTTCATCATATAGTCAACGTGGAATAGGGATGTCTGCGAACAACTTGATCAGTGTCACGAAACGTTCGGGTCCTCTTACCTGATTACTTCCATACGGGTTCACAAATCTCAAGATGATACCTGCGACAAGAGCGCAGAAGAAGGATCTCCACATGGTTTTCAGGGGGAAGTAGTAGGAGGCTTCTTCCAAACTGAACAACACTCCTCCGATCGGTGCTCCGAAGGCGACACTGACTCCTGCGGCAGCTGATGCTGACAGGATTTCTCTTTTCTTTGCTTCATTCAGTCCGTATTTCGGGAAAAGGTACGAGAAGATGTTTCCAATGCAACAAGCCAGATGAACCATCGGGCCCTCTTTTCCCAGAGAAAGTCCAGAAGCAGATGAGAGAATCAGACCGACCGATTTGATAATGAACGTCCATTTACCCAAATATCCACGAATCACGAATCCAGACAAAATACACTTGATTTCGGGAATTCCGGATCCGCAGGCGTACGGAGCAAATATTTTGACGAAGAGAACTGCCAGAGTGGACATGGCGACTGCCCAACCGATGTAGAAGATCCATTCGAGAAACAGAAACAGGAAACTCGATGAGTTGTAGTAGTTGAGCATCCACGGCCACTTGGTCCACGCTTTGCAGTCATCATCCTTGTAGAAAGTGTCATTCGACGACCAACAGCAGTGTTCTCGGTCTAGCCAAAAACGGTCTGCACATACTCCTGTCTGGAAAATGTTAGTTTATCGAAACAGTTTTTGAAATGAGGAATGCACCTTCAAATCACTCATCCACCTTGCTCCGATATCAATGATTCCTGCTGTCGCTCCTGCTGCCAATCCGACGAACAGAACACATATCCACCCTGCTCCTGCGTCCCATCCGGATTGCAGAAGACCGAGAGGGAAGTCAACTCTGCAAATTGTTTTTGATGATTTGAACTAATTATGAGACAGAAAATTGACTCACTTTTTCCTTGCTATCATTTTATGTCGTAACCGGTCTCTGGCCAAATCTCTCTGCCAATCAATTGTGTGAAAGTCGCCATATTTACTGAAAAACTGGGGAGCCAAAACATCGGGCATCTCGTCGTCCGCTTTGAATCTGACGTCATCGATTGCCCCGAACGGGTTGAAATCACCAGAGGAGCCTCCGCCTGCAAGCGAACGCGAATTTATGATCGTTTTCCGGGAGAAAATGAGAATGGATGCAGCGAAATGACTCACCGGCAGTCATATCGAGATGGATTGTTGCTGAGGTTCCACTTTGCTCCAGTTCGACTTCATCTGTGGAACCGAGAGTCGACGAGCGACCCACTCGTTCCATAATTAGGGAGCTGAAAGTTGGTATGTCTAAAATCGATGAGAGAAAGGAAAGAACGGGTGTTTTTCCGAGACGGAGCGCGAAAGGATGGGAGAAAGTGGCTTAGTAAACACAGCTGCAGGACTATTTCGCAATCATTAAGGATTGAGTCGGATAACCAAAACAGTCAGTTAACTCGGCATTAAAGGCGTAAAAGCTGAACCAAAATGAGGGAGAGCTACTGGAAAGCGTATTCTCCTCAAATTCTCTGTGATTGCCACCCCGGGAGTTTATCTGCTCGGGAACAAACCGCTTTCTTTCCCTACGTCTACAATTTTTGATCGCATTTCAAAAAATCGATGTTCTTCCGGATCGGAACTACCTGCGCGTAATTAGGTTACGCTCTCTTTCAAAAAGCAGCGTTAAAAATATTGTAAGCAAGCCATAAAACGATAAAAAAGCGCAGAATTCAGTGATAAAAATGAGAACTTTTCTCGGACAGAAACGCGTTTTGCGCCTTACTGGTTGTTGTTGACGTGTTCCCGGTGCATTTTTGCTGGCGTCTTTTCTTCAGCGCTGCCAAATTCGGATTTCATGCGCGCAGACTCTGTGAGGCTGTGCAACCTAAACCTTTTTGTCTTTGTTAATATCTTTGTCTTTATGCTTTTGCTCATACTCTTATTAATTTGTTCCGTTTTCAGCAGGCGATCATGTCTGCTCTCGAGGAAGCCGTCGCCCTATGTGCCCAAGTCGACAAGATATGCGAGGATGGCGTTGAATCGACGGAACAATGTGCCCGGATTCTCGATCAACTCTCCAAGATCCCAATGAACGTCGATATTATCATGGTAAGTGTTTTCTTGCTCGGTTGCTCGCCAGTTTCGCTCATAAATCGATTTTTCAGAAGACGAACATCGGAATAAAGGTTAACACGATGCGAAAGAAGGTGCCGGATGAGGCGTTGGCTAAGAGAGCCAAGAACATCATAAAGGTAATCATTTTCACTAAACTTGTTCTATTTTTGTAATTTTCTGATCGTTAGGAGTGGAAGAACATCGTCGACGGAAAATCGAAGGCAGCCGAGATTGAGGCTCCACCAGCCAAGAAGCAGCGAAAGGAAAGTGTCGAAGAGCCGAAACAAGAGAAGAAGAAGCCAGTGGAGCTGCCACACAAGAAACCAGAATCATCCAACAGAGCCTCCATCGTGGCCAAGTTCGAGAGCGCTTCCTTCCCACCACCACACCTCGAGAAAGATGAGACCCGCTTGAAGTGCGCCCAACTTCTTCTCTCGGCTCTTCGTCAGGGAGATATGCCACAAGGAACACTTGATCCGGAGATCTTGGCTGTGCAGATCGAAGAGAAGATGTTCAAGACTCACCGCGACACCAACAAGCAGTACAACGCCGCCGTCCGTAGCCGCGTCTTCAATTTGCGTGATAAGAAGAACCCGGCTCTTCGCGAGAACGTGCTCACTGGCGTTGTTCTCCCAGAAAAATTCGCCGTGATGACTTCCGAAGAGATGGCGTCGCCAGAAGTCCGTGAGATGCGCGACAAGTTCACCAAGGAGGCCATTCAAGAGCATCAGATGAGCGTCCAGACCGGTATGTTTTGCTATGGGAAACTGAAACAACCTAATATTTTCCAGGAACCCCATCGGACATGTTCAAGTGTGGAAAGTGCGGACTGAAGAACTGCACCTACACCCAGCTCCAAACTCGTTCCTCCGACGAACCGATGACCACTTTCGTCTTCTGCCTCGAGTGCGGCAACCGCTGGAAGTTCTGCTAGGCGCATTTCCAGCATCTTCCAACTGATTATCCTCGAAACTGGGTAATCACTGCCAGAATACAATAATCTCGTCGGATACTCAGTTTTTGTTCGTTAAAGTTTTTCCTTCCGACAGGTGGAACTTGTGAAAAATATCTTATAACTTATTGGGTTACTCTTCTAATTGTAGCATGCTGTCAATTCAAGATTCAGTAGTCACTGAACCTTGGAATGCTGCTTTTTCATTCATCTGACTGTCTATTGTATAATTCTTATCGCTCTGCTCCGAACCAAGTTTCGAACTTGTTTCTTTTCCTCCTCCCTTTCTAATTTATCAATTGTTGATCCTCCTGTTTTAACCATGAATCATTTATGCAAAAACAAAAGCTGATATATAAATTACATTACATTAGCAGAAGCAGGTTAGTAGATTACAGTGCTCTGTGGGTTCGTTTGGTCGCTTCACGAGAGGTCCTTGATGACCATGATGACGTGGTCCTTGTCCGGGGCGATCATGATCTCGTTTTTCTTGGTCCGCAGCCTCAGGAACGTGAGGTCGTTGCTCGAGTCGAGCTCCCGGATCGACGTCTTCGTTTTCTCGCACAGCTGCTGCAGGAAAGCCGTGTGGGATTGGGTGGCGTCGCTGTCGATCGTCGAATGGATCACGCGACCTGAAATGTGATTCTTTGACATAATCCGATTAAATGACTGCTCTCGGCAGCCAGTAATTGAGGTGTATGGGATGTTTCTATGGAAACCAACACGCGAATATGCCCTACACGAGCACAATTCGGAGAATTGGAAATGGAAAGACTATGAGCTCTAGGGGGGAAACGACTTACCGGCCTGATCGACGACGATGATGCCGACGACGCCCTTCTCGGACTGCAAACGACGGATGGTCTCTTCGAAATCAGACATCTGAAAGAAGATTGTGAGAATTGGAAAGAGAGAAACGCGAAATATCTCGAGAACTCTGCCAACGAAATACACAAACTCTCGTATTTTCCACTCGAAAAGATGTGGATAAACTCAATTTCCGTCGGCCGGATATTGGAATTTCAAATTCTGGGAGAGGCGATGAAAAGAAGAGATATTCAAAAGTTATTCAACTTTTGGTGAAACGGAAAAACATAAACACAAACATAAAAGAGATCGAGATTCATTTTTTGTGAGAAATCGTTAGATAAATTAGGAATTCGATGAAATCGGTGAAAAAGGGGATATTGTACAGAGAAATTCAAAAGGTTGGGTTAAATACGCGGAAATTGTGGGATTTAGAGAGAGAGATCGAGAGGTTTCGAAAGGAAACGGAAGGAAAACATAGAAAGAAACATGTAAAATAGGATGAGAAGAAGGAAGAAGAGGGGGTGGATGTGACGACACACGGAGCAGATCCTGATTCGATTACTGCCGCTTGGCCCTTTTGGAGGAAGGTGCATACTTGGCGGCCAGCGAGTCGAGGAACGAGTCGCGCTCCTTCCGGCGACCTTGAATCAGCGCCACGAGGCCCGAGGAATCGCGGGATGCCATTTTCTCGACCTCTGCAGCTTCCTTCTCAGCCTTTCGCTTGTACGCCTTCATTTTCTCCTGAAATTTACACATATCTAAATGTGACTGAATTATATTCAACTCACTTCGGAAGTGCTTGTCTCGAACTTCTTCGTCGTCTCGATCTTTCCCTCCTCGATCAACGCATCCAACGCCTTCTTCAGCTCTTCGATACAGCCGAATCCGATGGCGTACGCGCGGATCATGGCGATGTCGCCCTTGTGCTTGTTGTAAATCTCGATGAGTTCATTCGTTTGCTCATCGGATCCTTTGTACGTCTTCATGAAGTTGTCGATATCCTCCTTCGTTACTTTCTTGAAGATCTTCCTCCACGCCTTCAGAACGTCTTCGTTCAGCTCTCCGGCCTTATCGTCCACACATCCAGTCTCGTCGTAGATCTTTCTTCTCTCATCGTCCGAGAGGATCTGGTAGGCCTTGTTGAGCAGCTGGAACTTGTTCGTGTAGGTCTGCTTCTCTTCTTCGTCAAGGTTCGACTTGTCCGGATGCCAGCGCATCGACTGACGGTAGTAGCCCTTTTTCACTAAAATTTACAATGATAACGAAGGGAAAACGGGTCAAACAACTTACAGGCCTTCTCATCGCAGTCTTTCGCAACATCGAGCAGTTCGTAGAGACAGTCAGTGTCGAAATGGGTCTTGCATTCTTCCAGAAACATGTCGAGTTTGCTGGAAAATACGAGAAAATTGATTGGAATCTGTTGCGAAACGAGGAATTGGAAGACAGAATGTGTTTGTTCAAATGGCTAGCGAGTGCGCTCTGTTAGACGCAGGAATTGCGCGCGTAGTTTGAAAATAGATTCGAGTCGAAGATGCGAGAAAAAAGAGAACGAGAAATGTTGAATGAAGAACACATCGAAATGATTTGAAAACAACTGACGGGAAATTAGGAAACACTCTGGAAAAAAAAATTGAAGAAAAGCGCGCGCGCGGCGAGACCCGGTGTACTGTAGCACTCGTTCAGCTGTACACATTTCTGCGAAATCGAGTTTTAGAAGTCTATTCTTGACTTTTTTTCATTGCGAAAACAGTGGAACTGATAAAAAAAAAGAAATTGTATAACAGAAAAAAAAAACAATGCACTGTTTTGTAAAAAAATCGGAAAATTAGTGGAACAAAGTTTGTTCGTGGCAAGATATTCCCCAGTTTTTACACTGCGTCTTTCGAAATACAGTAACCCAATTATTCAATTTTTCACGTTTTTTTTTGATTTCGCAATTGCGCCATGTTTACCAGCAATTTCAACAAGTTCTCTGGCCAGGCGCTACACTTTTGCATGAGTCACAAAACGTAAAGTGCAGAACGAGCAGGCTACAACGTAGCCTGTGCCCGGCCTGTTTGCGAGGAAAACGAGTCAAATCGAGGACGAGGCCGCCGTCCCTAGCAAGAGACCATTATTCCGCGGGCATTCCCTTCTAGCAGTCTCGTCGTCTGCATCTCCTTCTTCTCCTTCTCTTTTCTTGGAGCTCGTCGCTCTCTGAGCCCAAGCCTTTTTCGGCGCCTCCATTCCCTCAGTAATTTTCTTCTTTTTTTTCTAGAATCCGTGTCGTGTCGTGCTTGTAAATCCGTCTCCAAAATGCTCTTCGAAGCCGTCATCGGCCTTTTCTCAGCTCTCGTTCTCGGATATATTGGGTAAGTTTTTTTGTTTCTTTTAACTTTAAAAGTTTCTTTTCCAAGTCTCTCATCGATTTCTTTTCTTCTCACCAAGTCCTCGTCCCATGTGTGTAAATTTGTGATTTATGCTTCGCACAACTCACAAAGCAATGATTCAAAGAACAATCATGTAGTTTGCAGCATGACAGTAGTGGCTCCAGCGGAGGTGACCGACAAGGAGGCAGAAGACATCACCACCAATGCAGGTACATATTTACTGTCCTTGCTTGAAAATATATGTTATGAGTGTTCAGAGGCCTCGAAAAAGTCGGGTAACGAAGCGGCGATCAAGAGTGTCGTGCCCGGGTCGAAGACGCTGGTTGTTCTGTTCGGATGGGCGGGTTGCAGAGACAGATACCTCTCCAAGTACGCACAGTACTATCAAGACGCAGGGTGAGCTTTTGGTTCCAGATGTTAATAACAATCTTTGCGTTGTACAGAATCTCGACGGTCCGGTTCACTGCTCCAATCGCCCGCATCCGTGGCTTCTCCTCCTATCCCCCATTCGCCCGATGCTTCCATCAAATCTTGATCGAGATGCTCCGTGGTAACGAAGTGACCACCATCTATTTCCACGTCTTCTCGATGAACGGATGCTCTCTGCTCGCCGCCTACTGGGATCAGTTGAAAGATTTAGAGAATGGTGACCACGTCGTTGCTAAGGCCAAGGGACTCATCTTCGACAGTTGCCCGGCTTTCACGAGTCCTTCCCAGAACGCTCAAGCCATTTCGTTTGCTTGCTTGCCGCCGAGCCACTACCACGGAGCTCTGAGAGGATCATACCGTGCATTTCTCTACACATTCTTCTCAATTCACCGAGGAGTCCTGTGGCTGAGATCTTTTCTGGAGAAGGATATCTACGAGAAACAGTTCGCCTACTTCAAGATGATCACGTTTGACAATTTGCCAGCGAAACAGCTGTACATCTACGGGCCTGCTGATTTGGTAAGTTTAGTGTCTGCTGAACCTTGTTCGTGAATAAGATCCGTTTCCAGGTCTGCTCCGAAGAGTCGATTGAAGAGTACGCTAGTCTGATGGAACAACGTGGCGTGTCCATCTCGAAGTGCCGTCTCCTCGACTCACTCCACTGCCAACATCTCCGCTCCCATCCGGTCACCTACACTCAAGAATGCCTAGACTTTGTCAAATCCGGTCATCTCCCAGCCAATCGCAGTCGTGTTGCTCTGGAGAACACTGAACAGATGGAGAACGACATTCCAGAAGAACTTGCCTTTTAGAATTTTGAATTCAACTAGATTTTATTTATTGAAAACTAGAACTTATATTTGTGCCGCATAATAACTTTAATGGTTGACCGGTTCTTTTGCTCCCATTTCCCCCGCTGCTCCATCTGATCCCTGCACCCTGAGCTTTAATACTATGAAAGTAATAAACTTGATAACTTTTCTGTTGACCTAAACACCAGTCCCTCCTTTTTTTTCTCATTTCCTTTTCTGAAATAAGCGGGAAAAGCCGCGCGTAAATATTATCTCGCGGAGAGAGAGAGTCTCATTACGTATCCAGGTGCACTTGATGTTTTTCTGTTTTCATTCGCTAAGAATTACTTATTTTCGTCTCTCCACCCCGTCCTACCCAGTTTGTTCTCGTAACTCTCGAAACCACCTGAAGTTTGTTTAGAGGTTATATTGAAACAGAAAAAAAACGAATGGGGGTGTTGGATGACGTCAGAATTCGCAGTAGACCCCCTTTCGGTGATGGTTTCAATTTGGCCCTTTGACGGAGATTCTCGTTCCGATGTGATTTCGATGACCGCCTGGATGAAGAGAGTGTGGAGAAGCGAGAGATGCAGAGAGCAAACATAGAGACAATGAAGAGGAGTTATCAGTGATGAGTGATACTACTGTAGTAAGTGGAGAAGAGACATCGGAGACCGATAACAGGACATGTTGACTGGGTAATTGGATCTCACAGAATGAAAATTGAACTGGTCCCCCCAAAACATCCTGGTGCCTAGTTCCTGGTCACTTATATTTTAGATACAAACACCCAAAAGTAAGCAAGAGAGGAAGTAGAGACTCACGGGGGTCCGTGCTCTAATGAGGTCCTGACCGCCCTGGAAAACGAGGAAAACAAGCCAGGCTGCTCATTTCTCTGAGTCTCCTGTCTCTGGATAAGTGGGTGGTGAAAAGGCAAATACAGAAGTCAATGCGGAGGGGAAAAGAGCGCGGGGAAGCACACTTTATTTACGGTAACTTTTCTGCGAACTTTATCCTTTTGCCTCTCTCTTCCTCTCCCGTTTTCTTTTTTCCTTTTCAAATGTCAATCGGTCGAAAGAGAGAGAGGAAAAGAGAGAGAAAATACAGAAAACGGGCGAGTCGCAGAGGCAGAAAGTCTCTGGATTCTCCCGCAACTCGACACTTTCTCCTGACGCGGCGACGTTCGTTCACATGTCTGCGTCTCTGACGAATCGCATGGATCTCTGAAAAAGAAGCGAAGAGAAGGACAACAGAGTCGGAGACACAGAGAATGCGGGATGTGAGCGAGTGGGGAGTGAGTGTGCGTGTGACTCATTCTCGGCCCGCCGACTAACCCCCATCGCCATCGTCGTCAACCGATTCGTCATCAACTT
Source organism: Caenorhabditis panamensis (assembly GCA_900883565.2). Lineage (NCBI taxonomy): Eukaryota > Metazoa > Nematoda > Chromadorea > Rhabditida > Rhabditidae > Caenorhabditis > Caenorhabditis panamensis. The sequence continues at coordinate 1,225,280 of LR537854.1, read as the reverse complement.
CTCCGTCTTCTTCTTCTCATTCTTCCCCTATTCCGAATACCAATCTCTTCTTCGGTTTCTAAAATGGAAGACGACGATCCACCATCAACGTCCACGTCTTCAGAATCGCCTCCAGAAGCCAAGATGAAGGAGCCATCGTCCTCAAGGAAACGGAAATCGTCACGACGGGGTAAGATGCTTTGTTTTGATAGAACACACGAAACGGGTTTGGATGCAAGGTCTGCAAGACGAGAAGCCCTGTGTTGTCTCGGGTGGATCCATAAACTTCCGCATGTGCCACGTTAACCGACCTACCCTACAGTCTGCGAGAGACGCAGGTGGCACTGCTGAGAAGCATAATCTGTGCGTAGCGCCCGCCCTTCCCTTATGAAAGTTCGTGTGTCACATTATATGCATTACAACACTCTGATCATGGAAACGAAACGAAACTACGGAACGAAGCGCCGAGAGAGTGTTAAACGCAGATCACCAGAGACACGTGATCGACCTGTCTCATCTACCGTTTCTACCGTAGCTCTTTCCGCCGTTCTGTTTGCTTCTGCCTCTCTTCCTCTCCCACACTCTCTTTCCACCTGGCTCGTAGTATTCCGTAGTCTGCCACAGTCTCGTTTCCATTCAATCTAGACACTTGTCGTTTTGTTGTGTTTCGCTTCATTTTGTTGTGTTCGGTCGCTTTGCGAATTGAACTGAATCATGCATTCATGTAGTTTGTTGTCACTTCGAACTCTTGCAGTTTACGTGTCCGTTCTGCTCCTCCTGCTCACTTTCTCTCTTATCTTTCTCCCAATTACCGTCATAAATCATGGCTCTCTGTCCCCAAGTTCCTCTTTCTCTTCATCTCTCTTGAACTCGAGACCTAGGATGATTGAAATAACAAGCAACTGTTTGTCTCGGGTCCCCCCCCCAGACCTGATTGTGAATCATGATTCTGAATCATTGGTTCAGGTCAAATCATTCGCGGACCTTACGATGAAGAGAAAGTTAGTGTAAACACGTGTGTTTTGCTCTAGAAAATGACAAAAAGCCGGAGAAGGTCATGTATCTCTCTCCTTGAGAAGTAGAAAACAAGCTCTTTTCGGATGTCGTGGAGCCACATTCCTTCCTGATTCCCTAGGTCAATTTCGTTCCCACCATCAATCCGCTCATTTCTCTCCTCCTAAAAATTTGTCTGACTCATCCCGGTTTCGCAAATGTTTTGACGCCCCGCTCTCATTGCGGCCCCTGGTTTGACTCTGATTTCTGTCAGAGAAGAGGGGATGTCTTGCGAAACAGTCGTTCTGACATGTGTTTGTTCCAAATCAGAAGCTCATTTGTGTTGTTTCCAGCCATTGCCTTCTCTTGACATTATCAAATAGTAAAGAAGCGGAATCCGTGGAGCAACTAGCACTTCTGAAAATCCCGTCCTCCCTCATTTCCGCAGTCTCTCTAAAAGATGTTCCGTAGCAAAATGGAAAAGAGAAAAACAAGAATTAGGAACGGAGGATATGCGCTCCGGAGACGCACGAAATCATGGCCTCCAAAAAGCCTTCTGAAGCCTTCTTCTCTCTCCACTCAATTCACTTATGAGTTAATCAGTTTTCCCACAACCGCACATTGATGCTTGGGAGGTGGGCACCTTTTCATTCAAATCAACCCTCGATTCAGCGCATATTTTTTTGTGTTTGAAATCTGTTTCTTTATTAAATTCCTGGAACATTTTCTCTGGAGATTGAGGAGATCAATAGAAACTCCATTCTGCACGATTCTTCTTTCAGTTTGCCACGTCATCGCATGAAAAATGAAAAAAAAAGTTATGGCTGTATGGGCACAAGTACCGGCCACAACAACCGTCGAATGACTCATTTGTTTTCAAAAAGAATATATATTCTGATCTGTACATTCTGGGGAACTGTAATGATCGGTTGCAAAGTTTTAAACACACTCATTGACGCTGCTACGTAGTTAGCACCTTTCCAAGTTGGGCAGAGCTGTGAATATGTGAGAACATGTTTTCGAAAGAACCCTCAAGGCCTTCATCTTCCGTTCTGAAAAACACTTCTTCGTTCATTCCATTTCTCACGTTTTCTGCAATCAGAACGTCCATTTTCCTTCTGTTTCCTCTTCATTTTCTTCCAGTCAATCCGAATCAACGGGGCAAGAGAGGACGATGAGTCAGACTCGCTTATCACCCGCCAAAAACGGTTCTCCCCTCCCCCCCCCCCTCTATTCGCTTTCTCATCGTTTCTCTTCTCCTTCTTCTTTTCCTTCGTTTCTATTTATTTTGTGTGAATCGATGATGAATAATTCGTTTGATATGAATGTGACACACACTGAAATGCCATGTAAGGGCCTTCCATCGCCAAGTTGACACTGAAAACAACCAAAAAAGTTCGAAGTTTCTGCCAGTACAACCTGTTCTCGTTTTCAGATCGCAAGATGGAGGTGGAGGAGAGCGAGAAGGAGAGCCAGACACAGTACTGCAAAGGCTTCTTTGGTGAGTTTTTGGAATTTTTTGAAACAAAATAGAGGAAGAAACAGGCGGGTTGAGTGAGTTCAATCCTAAAAAAGACCTGAACAAACATAGAATCGAAAAGTCAACAAGAGTAGTCTCTAAAGTTATCACTGCCACGTCACAACTCCCACAGAACTCAAGTCTCTCAAAACAAAAACAATACAGAGATCAGTACAGTCTCCTTTATTCCCATCTGGTTCCAATTCCCAGTGAAGTTCCCACGTACCCTGCCCTCTCTGCCCAGTTGTTTACTATGTATTCCTTTGATTATTTCTCTTTCCGTAGAACTGAAAATAACCCGGAAATCACATCTCGTTCGGAATTCCATTACCATAATGCAATCCGCTCTACGCACTTCATCCCCAAGTACACACACTTTCAGCTCATCGGCGCATAACCAGTGTGACTTGCATCCGACCATTTCGAGTTGTAATTATAGTGCTCCCGCTCGGTTCTCGTGACATAATTCTTTCGAGTGTCAGCTGATCCCACGCATCGTGAACTTTTTATACTCGGAAGAGTTTCGAAAAATTGATGTGTTGATGCGGAAGTGACGTTGTCGGTGGACTTTGTCTAATTATTGCGAAACTGTTGAGTGAGAATGAGTTGCTTATCGCAAAGAGTCAGTACTCGTTGCTGATAAAGATGTCACCTTTTCACTTTTCGTTTTCCAAATGCCAAACTTTCAGCAAATTCAGCTGACGAACTAACTGTTGGTTCGTCTGGGTGGAAAAAGAAGGAAAGAACGGGGGGACAGAATGGAAACGTGTTTGCTGCCTGGGGGGTGTCACGACGTGTAATCATAACAAAAGGACGTTCTAGTAATTAGGCAGCTGAAAGTGCACTGAGTGGGAGACAAGGGGGCGGGGCATCGGGGGCACTAGGGGGGAGAAGACGGCCAAAACAAGCCGACGACGACGGACCGCCCATTCTGAGCAGTGAGCTGCTTCCTCCGCTCTGAGCCGTCGTCGTCGCTGTCCACTTCTTGCCTTGATTCGAGCACAGAACACAGAGAAAACAATCTGAACGTCGTCGCCACCCGCCGGCCGTCTCACTACAAATTGACCTCGTCGAGATGCTGTTCCCAAACCAGACTCAATTGCTTTTCGGTGAGCTTTCGAGTACTGCTTGTTTTCGTGTTATCTTGATCTTATGGTCGGCCGTTTTGATCTGGTTAATACCATCTTGTTATGACCATTCCCTACAATAATACTCATTCATCATGACGTACGCTGTTGATTCTCCGAATTCTAGTATTCTGTTATAATGGTTGAGAATTTGAATGGACGACTGTAATCTGCTGATTTCTTTTAAACTTGACATCAGTTTGGTCAGCAAAGTTGCTCAAACATTTCTTTTCTCACGGATCTCGATCCCGTGACTTCCTTTCCCAAACCAAAACACATTGCTCTGTTGCCTATAATTTCTGAATCGTGTCGAGCGTCAAGTCCCTGGTGACCTCTCTCCGTCCGAATCATTCTCTGAATTCTCGGTTATGATTCTGATAATCGTGATCTTTTGCTTCTCGGTAATTTGAGTTGGTTCATTATTCTTGATTCGAGTTTCGAACCGGAAGCAAAAGAAGAAGAAGAGAGACCACGAAGATCACTTCAAATTCGCTTGTTCCGCTTGTGATAACAAGAGTGATGATCCTAGACAATGACAAAACACGCCAAGCACCGCCTTGTCTGGGCCAAGCTCTTCCAGACACTACTATGCACGTACCTGTACCCGCTAATTGGTGGACGATTGTTTTGGTCGGTGCCCCCCGGAACAGAGGGTGCTGGCTGGAACGGACGCGGGACGCTAATAATATAGTGGGGGAGGGAGGGGATTCGGAGAACAACAAACAAATGATTACGCGGGGATATGGGAGCAGGGATGACGTGCAAGGGGGAAGCGGACGGACCAAAACATCCAGCTGGTCTCTGCGAATCTTGTAGTAATGGAGGAAGCATCTTGGCCAAAATAGATACATCGGGTACAGTTGGGCACGGGCTCTTTATGATCTCCGATTCTTACATTTCACTTCCTCACATTTTTGCTCAAAACAGGCTTCCCTGGTGCACTGAATTCTGAATTCGGAAGTGCACGTTATTTGGAAAGTCAGGGAAAGTCAATGATCACAAGGGATCAAAACGTGCTTTTTTGGAACTTTTGTTTTTGACGTGGCAAAGAGAAGAAGGGGTTTTTTTCCGGTTGATCTCTTTCCAACACACCCGTAATCAGAGATCAAACTCGTTTTGTGACCTGGATAACAGAGATTATACCCGTGGCCGGGTGCCAAGAGCTATAAGCGTACGGGGAATGTGATTAGCTACTTGTGGAAAATAGTACGTGGTTAGGAACATTCCAGGAACATCAGTTACACGGGGGAATTCCAGATCCTTTCATGAAAGTTCTTGTTTTTCTCCACATTTTTACACACGAACGAACAAAATCAGTTTTCTTTTGTCCTCTCTGAGAGGCGAAAAGGAGAAGTCGGAAGATGCACTTGTTTCCACACCAGAAAACGAAATGATTTGTTGTCTCTCTTTCAGATGCGCTGCGTGTGGTCCAATCGTCGAATCAGTTCAAGTTCGAGGGAGGCGCCGTGTCTCCGGTGCTGCCTGCGCTCACACCGACATTCAACGCCATCACTCCTGCCAGTGCCAGGTAACGATGATTGAAGCACAAAAGGACATGTGCACTGGTTGAAGAGAATCTAGTTCTGTTCCTTTTTTCGGGATGGAATCAGCATTCGTTTATCCCAGGGGAGATTAGATTAGGACACTGATTCTCTGCTTAATTTAGTTCTGCCTTTCACACTCTTTCTCGTTTTTTCCCAGTTTCCTTATAGTTTTGCTGCATTTGAATAATCCGAGAAGGATGCCCAAAAAGGCTAATCCTTGTCATACGCTTCGGATGACACCCACACCGCCGAGATTTCAGATGAAGGCGATTTTCAGATTGACGCTCGCAGGGAAGGGAATATCCGATTGAGAAATAGGGAGAGCTAGGGAATAGAAATGGAACATGAAGAGTATCGTAACACTCAACAGAACGTTTCTTTTTCAGTGATATGCACACAATCGTCATGTCGATCCTCGGGAACACTCCGATCACCAATGCCTCGAACACAATTCCGCCGCTCTCCTCACCGACGAATCTGCTTCCATTGGTGACCGGAGACATGCAGATGGAGTAAGTGGAATGGGATAAACATATGAATCATAGGCAGCAGCTAATGAGGAAGTTGAGCCAGAAGAGGGAAGAGAAGAGGGCCGTGGAAGGATCACTGAGCAGCACCGAAATGTTTTGACATGTTTTCCGGGAAGAGAGAGCATAATGCATGAGCTATGAATGACGCGTGTTGCATTCCAAGAGTATTTAGAGAAAATGGGATAGATTACTTAATAGGTCAGGATGGGTGCTCTCCAAAGTCATCATCATCAGAATAACTTAATTGAGAATGGATATGCTTTTCTCTCTTTCTCTGTGTCCTGTGCTTTCGTCCACCTGACCTCCAAAAGGTTCTCACACCTCGCAGAAAGCGAAAAAAAGCAGCGGGCTCACACAGAAAACAGGAAATACGTACTCTCACGTGCGTGCTCACGGACGTCACTTTCGGGAAAACGTGAGAAGCGAAATAAGTGTCCACTGATTTGAGCGGGGGGATTCAATGATCAGAGGCAAGATTTGGAAGAAGGGGGAGAGAGGGATAGGAAGTTCAGAATATGAAAAGATGAGGGAGAAGAAGAGAAAGGATTTGCACACTGTTAGGTTGTGTTTGCTGTGAAGAAAAGAACGAATCATAAGGCTCGCAGAAACTATAGATTTTCCAATTTATATAAATTTCTGTCTGTCAATCGATGCCCTCGAGTCCGTTACCGCGGCGCCGTGCGCCCTCTCCCACACAAAACAAGATTTCCAGTGGTTCACAGTTTTCGCCCTTTTTTCGCTCACTTTTTACCATTTCTTTAAAACTTTTTTGTAAAAACATTTGAAAAGACATTTGTCTGATATTTTCACAAAAAAAAATTCAAGTGAAATAGTCAAAAATAAGCAAAATGAGAGTGAAAACAGTGAACCACTGACTGAGTTTTTTGTTTTGTGTAGCCGAGTCCCGTTTCCGCCGCGGACTTTACTCGAGGGCACCGATTGGCGGACAGACAACAGTTATGGTGAATTGGAAACCAGGCTAAGTCATATATCAATCACCAGTAATGTTTTCTGCGAGTGAAACCGCAAGTTGTGTTGTCCGCCTGTTTATAATCGTCAAACCATTCATTCAACAAAAGAAAAAGTGGGTAAATATTTTGGAAAGTGTATGTATGTATGTATTCGAAATTGTTTCCCGCCACACCACCACTCTGCATACGATTCTCTGCCTCTCGCAGACTAGTCTCTGTTCCCCACCGTGCAGACGATTTCCCAGAAACTAAACACACGTGAATGTTTTCACAACAAACCGTCTCCTCCTCAAATCCTCCGTTCCTTGCAGTGATCTGTCTATGAAACTGTTGGCCTCGTCAGCTCTGCCAGGTCCTCCGATCATCTCCTCGTCCAACTCGCCAGACTCTTCCTCGTCAGCCATCATCCAGAACAACCAGCCGCTTCCTCAGATCAATTCTATTCCACTGATCAACAACTTGGTTTCCTCTACGACCGCTTCCACGTCCCGTCCAGACAAACTGAATTTGACTGTGAGTTTTCATACTTTGGCTTGAAAAATGGAGGTAAAGAAAGAGGGGTTTACTGTAGAATCCGAGATTGAAATGGAATGCTCGTTTGTTAAATGAAAAAGTTCGGCGAATAACTCTCAAAAACTGACTAGATAAAGTTCAAAGATCACAACTTTATAATCTCAACCGTACTTTTCTGAAAAGTTCAAAGTCCATCGAGAATTGTTTAGAATTCCAGAATTCCAAACCTGCAAAACTGATAACACTCTTGTGTATCGTTTATTCAGGAAAACGTAAACTAATGCGAGTTTGTAAACATTCCACAGTCCTTTCTTCTGTCGCTTTTCGACTGAATCGATCCCTCTTTCAAACCAATTTTCTAAACTTGTCTATGTATATCAGGCCGGTCAACTTAACTGTGTGCAATCCGAAAAAAAGAAAAAGTTCTGCGAATAGATAGCATGTCCTAAAGGAATCTAGGAAAACGCAAATTTGGCCAATTGCAGGCTGTAATTGGAATGTTTTTCGTCTAACATGCGTAGGAAAAGGTTCTTGAGGTGGCCAAAGATTATTCAGACTGTTGTCTAGGAACTGTAAACTAACTCAATACACTATTTTGCAGCCTCCACGCCAGACATTCGACCACTTCGGCGGCAACAACAGTGACGACTCGGACGGTGGATTCGACTCTCGCAGTGCCTCTCGAGCCGGTGACTCCAAAGGCGACGGGTGAGTGCACGTTCCCTCTCGTCCCCTCTTCTTCTCCGTTTTCTTCGGGCCCTCGACTCCTCGAGCTCACACAATTAGGCACGGCGACGAAGACGGCGTCTGCCTGCAGAAACCAGTCGATCTCGTCCTCGTTCCGAGCGGAAAAAGAGACTTTTCCTTTTCTCTGCTCTCATATCCATCCGTCTTTTCTTTTCACTTCAATTTGATATTTTATGATGGCTCGAAAAGCAAAAGAATGTCTGAGGACTACGGGACAAGGTCATTCATTATTCATATTCCCCCGCTCCTTCTCAGCTGAAAACCGCCGAGATCTCAGTTCCAGACCGATTTGCTCGTTCTGAACACTCTTGTTCGCGTTCTTTGACACAATAGATCAGCACCATATTTCATTGTCTCTCTCGCAGTTTCATTCTTTCCCATTCAATTTTCAAAGACCATAACCAAATTGAGCTTCTCATCCTACAACTATGAATAGTAGAAGTCCAGATGAAAACGTTCTCCCCCTCATTGTCCATTCACTTTGACGACGTGTATAGCATTTGAATGAGTTTCTTCTGCTCATTTCATCCTTGCACTTTTGCATTTGGGACTATTGTTTATTGATAATACACCGCCTGACTCATCTGATTACGTTTACCCAAGGGACCCGTTAATCAAGGTGGAAAGGTGTCGGTCATCCTTTTGCTAAACTTTTGAACCCCCATACTTGATGTCAAATTGCAGTCATAACTTGACTTGGCCTTTTCGAGAAGTTAATCCCCTTTCGCTGGTCATTTCCAATTGCCATTTAACATCTGCATAATCGCCTAACATTGCAACATCTACCCTCCCACCTACCGTAATCCCCGTGTATCACCTAGGGGAATTCATTATTCTCCAAAGTGAGTCTAAATGACTCACTGAACTAAACTACAGAACTAGACTTTTGCCCCGAAACTGGAATCGAGATAAGAGGGAAATGAGTCACACTTCGGACAGTCCGAACGACAAATAGTAGAGATAGATGATGACCCTGACGAATCTATTCGAGGAATGCAGTGATGAGTCAGGAACTAGCAAGAGACAGGTGCATGGGGAATACCATTGATGAGGACATCGAGAAGAAGAGTACTGTATTTAGTAAGGAGGAAACCAGAATATATCAATATGGAAATGGAGAACCTCTCTCCAATGCCTTTCAACCCAACATACTGTGCCTCTTGCCAAATCCATACAACTTTACGACCTTTCCCTCGCCTCTTTTTTTGGCGCACTTTATACTATATACATGGCCAAGAATGTGTGCACTATTCTCCCCTATTCTCCTCGTTTTCCCTCTTCGTATTCTCCTTTTTCATATCGATAAATGCACTCCGATGTGTTGTTCAAACAGGGTGTGCCCCAGCATTCTTTGCTCACTCCAGCTTCGTTCGCAAAAAGTCAAAAATCCAGCAGAAACTCTCTTTTTTCGTATTTTGTACTTTTCACACTGTGCCGGCTTTTGCACGAGAAGATTTGAAGAGCTGTGGAAAGCACGGGAAACCGAGAGATGTAGAACAATAAAATACAAAAGACAACCCCCGCGGAGTCCGTTTTGTGCCCTGTTTTTCTGCTTCAGAATCCGAATCCAAATCACACTTTCTGTACCGGCCAATTCGCCGAAACGACAGCCCAGACTTCCTTCCGTTCATGATGTCTACCCTTTTATTTTCGTGATCTTCCCATCAGCTTCACAACACATTTTTCGTGTTTCATTATCATATCGTAATAATAATCACCCTTCCTTATCAGAGAAATGACGAATTCTCGGAAGGAGGCGTCAGGCGGAGGAATCAATGATTGGTGATTCACAATTGACCGATTGTTTCTTATTAGACCAAAAGTTCTATGAGACACAAAAGTTTTTTTTTGTGGAAAAGCAAAATGAATAGAAGGGGAATGTAATGAAGAAGGAAGCACGCCTGGAATTTCAATGTCCCTGGCGCTCTTTATCCGTCAGTTAAAAGAAGAAAAGACACAAATCATTCGAATGGCTCCGGGGAGAAGAGGCCGTAGTCGAGGTGAGAGGGCTCGACCCCGAGGCCAGGTGTCGAGCACATGTTTCGCAATCCTATGCGGGACACTGTCCGTTTCTTTTTCTGTTTCTAGTGCCCGTTAGGTTAGGTTCTTGTGCAGCTGGTTCATCATGAGTTTTGGAATAAACTCAGCCATTTTGAACCTAAAACCTCGTAAAAAACCAATTACATTTTCATCTAAAAGTGCTATTAACGTTCCCTCAATCTCTAAGTAAACTTACCAATTTTTGTTATTGCGATTTTAACCGAACGTTGTTGACCTTGTCATGCAACTTTCGGACACTTCTTACAAGCACGAAAGCTGTGTAGACAACACAACACGATCAAAAGTTTCCTTGAACATTACAATGTTTCCCGCGTTCTCTCTCCTGCGCCACTGCTCTTCAAGACTTGTTGTGTCTGTGATCTCGCGTTGATCTTCTTCTCCAATTTCGCGATCACATCACCTTTGCCAAATCATAAAAAGTGAGAGGTTGTTCCCCGTGTCTCGCTCTCACACACACACAAATGAGTCACCGGGCAAGTGCGAACGTACAAACAGTCGGTCCGTACGGCCTACACCGGGCAGACACAAACAGACCAAAACCAGCAGGGAGATGCCGCTGACTCATTTACAGCTTCTCGCCCTCTCGTTCTCTCATTCCTCTCCCGCGCCGTCTCCCACCCTCTAGGACCCCGCCCCCAGACCGCCCTTTTCCTTCGCCTACCGCTCCATTCGTCGCCTTTCCTGACGGTATCTTTCAACAACGTCGTCTAGAAACATTCGACCCGTAGGCATGCTCAACTGGAGTCATCACAATGGATACGAGGATCAAACAGCTTCCTCGTCCGGCTCTTCCTCCTCCTCGATCGCCGCCAATCTAAGTGCCAGCTACAATTCCGACTCGAGGAATCAGAATTGTATGGGTGGAGGACAGTATGGTGGTAGTCTAGGAGGAGGTGGATATGGGGATTACTCACCTCATATGGATCCTATAAACATGTAAGTTTACTGTGAAATTTATTGAAATTGTAAACTCCGTATAATCTATATAGCTTCATCTTCTTCTATAAGTTTGATATCAAGTCGAGGCTATTCTCAAGCTGCCAAAACCCTTTAAAAAACTAAAGTTCCCTGAAAAAACTTGTAACCCACGTCATTTCATAACCGTCTTCTCTCCTCACTCACTTTCCTCCAGAAAACAATCCGTGTCCCTCCATCTGCCTCTCAAACTTCTCCACACTCTCTCAGTCTCTTCCTTCGTTATCAGTGTCTTGTCAGAGTCTCATCTACATATACATACCCCTTCCACACCCATTTTTCCCTTCTCTCCCCATATTTCTCGACAAACGAAACGAACAACGAATTTCCGTGTAAGCGACAGACAGAGAAGGTCTGTACTCGTCTTTCCGAACCTGTTCGTTTCGCAATCATTTCGAAAGAAATCGAAACATTTGAATGAGGAAGAAAGGGAAAAAGACGGAGAGATGAACTTCTTCTGGATGAATCCAATCCAGATTCAGAATAACGGACGAAGAATTCATTAGGAATGAGATGGGGAGATGATGAAGTTGTAAGGTTGCAGCAAAACCGAGGAGATTGAGTTTTTGCACAACGCCTGAACACTTTGACCTTTCTTCTCCTCCTTCGTCACATTTTCCCAGACTCTGCCAAACATCCAAGACTTCTGACCCACTTGGACTTTATACTTATTGACACCAGAAGAGCGTAGACATCCATAATCCGTCCTAATCTCATCGGGAATTTTCGCGTGCGCTGAACAAGAAAACTAATACATGTTTCCGCCCGTCCGCTCCTTTTTGGTCTCACAAGCAGTCAGAAGTCGGCTTTTGCACTTTCTGCAGAATCAAAAGGACAGGGAACAAGGAGAAAAAGTTGGAGATCAATGAGGAGAAGAGAGCTATACATAGGAATGTGATTTGACGGATAAAGTAGATACACTCCTCTCTCGTTCTTGCCACCAAATGACATCACCCAAGAAATTCAAACTCCCGTACGGGGCCGACACCCGTACCGGCCCCCTTTCCCTGAATCACCATTCTCACCAAAACGAGAGACTGTACTGATTGCGGAGGCACAGACAGTTTCGCCCCTCCCCGTGAACTTTGCGAACGAAGCTCTCTCCTTGTTCCATACACCACTTTTTTCGCCATAATCATGAACGCGCAACCGTGGATGATGTCGCCTTTCATGCCTACCCCGAGTCCATATTATCCATTCCCCAACTTTTACCAAAACTACAACCCGATGCAACTGCAATCGATGATGATGCTCTCCTCGAGTGTCGGGAACAGTCTTCCATCCACCGAGAGTTCCGTCTCTTCCCCGTCTAATCCCGCTTCTGTTGATTCCACCCCGATTCATTCTCCAGTTGGTATTCCATCTAATGCCTTCACCATCAACTTTGGACTGGAGAACTACCTTCGTGGAGGGTGAGTTTCTAGCCCGCCCCTGTAGGCCATCAATCTAATTTAACGACGAGCGCATGCAATTCGAAAAGAAACGAGACGATTTGATCTGCTAACAGTGAGAAATCAGGGTCAGATGTACTTTCTGGCAGCGTCTCTCAAAGGTGTGAGAGAAGAGAAGCAAGGCGAGAAAACCCTCAGTTCGCTTGATTTCTCTTTGTTTTCGGAACACACCTTCTCTGCCACAGGTAACTTTTCAAAATCTCTGATTCACCGGAAAGATCTCTGTCCTTGAGCTCTGTCCAGCAGACTGTGACGTGGCAGTACAATATGACTAAATGTCTCGACGTTCTTCGCACTTTCTGATCTCAAAGGACTCTCTCTAGTAGATTGTGTGTTTCAATGCGTCTAATTTTGCATTCACTTGGTCTCCGTCCAAAGTTTCTTTGATCACACACAGCTTAACCCAAGCCCTCTCAAAAGTTATCGCATACATCAAAGAGAATCCACGGGAATCTGTTAATCCGTCGGCGTCTCCGCTCATCTCCTTTTTTCCTTCCGCCATTGTTGTGACTCAGAAAACATACAAACACACACCGAAATGTGTACTTCTCGGAAATCCAAATCTCCTCGCGGATTAGTCTTCATGAATCACCGCAGGGCTCTATGGAGCTCCATAGCAACTGAGAATGGGCGGGCCGAGCTTAGACTCCGCCCTCCGTTTGGTGGGTCTTGTTTTGGAGAAAGCTGCCGCGCAGAGAAGAGCACTAGACTCAATATTCAGCTAGTTCCTCTCAAAAATGGTGTGGGCTCCGGAAGCTCTTGGACTGACTCAAGAAGAATGGTAAAGTAGGGATGAAAACGGAGAATAAGTAGGAGAAGAGAAGTATTAGGAATTAGAGTTTGTGTCGTGTCCTTCCCCTTCTTAATGTTCTGTTTGCAGGATGTCTATGGATGATCAAGAGAAGAAGAAACTCGAGAGAAAGAGGGCTCGCAACAGGCAAGCGGCCAGCAAGTGCCGTCAGAAGAAGATGGACCGCATCAAGGAACTGGAAGATCAGGTGGGTAGAGAGTAGAGTCTTGCAAACCAACGACAGCCTAATCAAATTCAACTCCATTTCCACCTGATCTATAGGCAATGCTAGCAGGTGTCTGGGGCGGAAATATTCCATGCGTCTGTAGTTATTTATAACTGGATTAGTCGTGGATTAAAAGAGCCATGAGAGTTCAAAAAGAAAGCGTTCTTATTGCAGGTGAGCCTTGAGAAGCACCGTGGACAGCGTCTGGACGCGGAGCTCGTCGAACTCAACAGAGCCCTCGACAACTTCCGCCGAATGGTCGAGCGTCACTCGGTCAACGGATGCCCCAACTCGATGCGTGTCTAAATACTCTCTCCCAATCTTAAGCTAGTGCAATTAGAACCTCTACCTACCGTTATCGTTTCCCCAACATTCCCTGCTCAGGGTTGGTTACATCTAAAGACCCCCAAACCAATATTCCCTTCTCTCTCTTTCTCTGTAACCCTCCAGTCTCCATCAAAAACGTGAAAACGTCTAAAATTTGAAAAAAAAAACCCGATGTGATCGTCAAGAACTCCCCGTTTCCTTTTTCTCCGCGTCTCTTTTTCATTTCCTCATTTATCTGCAGTGAAGCAATAAACCCATTACCGCAATGCAGTTCTTCCAAAAGTTCTTCCAAAGTTCGCAGACAAAACTCTCGAATGTAAGTGAAGTGTGTGACTGGCTGACGTGTGTTGTGTCTCCAAGACACTCGAAAACATCTGATTCATCTGAAAATCTGAAAATCACAATAACCGAAAAACAGAAGAAGAAGAAAAAGAAGGGAACGGCGCGCGGGCTTTCGTGTGTTTTGCTCGAGGATCGCTTCGCCTCTCCTTCTCTTTTCTGGCTGTTTTCGTTCTTTCCGCCAGTCCGTCGCCGCCGCCAGATTTAATTTGCTTTAGGAGATTGGTGACGTGGCAACTGCCTCGCTTCCGAGTCCGTTCGACTCGTCGACAACGGCAGTCTGTGCGACTCCGAATCAGGCGAGACGGGTCATCAAGACCATTGACGGACAACAACTCGTGTTGTGTGCCGATGATGTCAAGTATCTTTCGGTGATCGAGAACATGTTCACTAATCTGAAAGAATTGAACAACGGAGCCGCTGAGGAGGTATCAGTCCTTTGCATTCGACAGTCTCATGGCTCCTTCCCAGCCCTTTGTCATCATTCCCATTTCCATCGATTCGGTGACAATGCAGAAGATCATTGATTGGAGTCGCGCGGCGAAGAAACATGGCGAGAAGTCTCTCATTTTTTGTCAATTCTTCCCGAAAATCACTGTCAAGGAGTGCATTCAGATCCTTGAGGTTTGTCTTTGGGGTCAATGGAAGTTTCAAGAACAGTTTCAGGCGAGTCTGTTTCTGGAGACAACTGGTCTTGGGAAGAGTGCTGGGAAGTGGTTGGCTGCCAAGTTGGAGGGAAAGAACACAAAGGAGATGGCTGAGATTCTGGATGTTCCTCTCGTTGGACTCGATCCGCAGAACAAGGAGAAAGTTGGCAAGAAACGAAATAGCAAAGATACAGTGCGTGTTTGCAGCTCGCCAAGTACACCCTCGTCACCTCTCCAGATCTGCCTGCTTATCCGGAGTGAACTTTCAAGTTTTTCATTCTATTCCTGAGCAATCAATCAATAAACAAAATCTGCTTATTCTCTGTTTCTATGTTTTTGTCAGTTTATTGTCACAAGAACCCGTATCTTTTAGACCATTTGAACAAGCGCAAAACGTTTGGCAAAAGAGAGAAAAGTGAAGAAAATGGAATATTTTGGCAAAATCTGGTAATTGAATTGGCACCGGATACAATGGATCATAGGGAAAACAAAGTCAGTTTGAAGAGATTTTGTGCCACATGCAGACGGGGAGACCGTGCTGTCGGACCATCTGGATCCAGTGGGCGTTGCCGGTTCCGTCGACCAGACGGCCAATGACACAGTGACCGATCTTCTGCAGACCTCCGGCGTCGTCATGGTCATACATCTGAAGATTCTAGTTCATAATATGTGAATGGTTGAATGAATGCTAACCTCAATAACAATATGAGACTTGTCAAGTTTAGTGGGTGGAACGTGGAAAAGGAAGGATTCAGAGAAGGATGCGTCGGATGGGTTGTCATTGGAAGAGTTGGAAGCAGAAGATGATGATGGCTTAGAACCACTGAAACATTTGGAATAAAAAGCCACCCCGGAGAGGATTGACTCACTCCAAAGATGACTTGTGAACTAGAGAAGGATTGACAGTTGTCTGCTTCTGCTCCACCAGTCTCCTTCCCTCGAACATCATTATTCTAGCAAACGGGGAGTTGTTGTATGGAAGAGCCTTTGCCTTTTTCACTGTAGCAGTCACAAACTGTACAGTGGGTGCGTAAGTGAGAATGGTTAACAGTTCACAGACATCTCCAGCACAGCTTACTGCCTTGTTGGCAGCTGCATACAGAGCGTTCAGATTCATCGACTCTGGGGATGCTCTGCACAGTTTCTCTTGCAGTGTCTCTTCTTCTGTCTGAAATTATTATGTTGACAAGGTTATAGGCAACCTAAAGAGAAGATATTCGACCTAATGTGAGAAAAACAAGAAGGCTACACGAAGCCAATTAGACTATTCGGTTAACTTGCGCGGAGGCGGATAGGAATGAATCAAACACCACAAACACCACATCGTCCCCGATCTTCTTACTCACCGCCAGAACACGATCCTCAAAGTCACACTCAAAAGCTGTTCTCGCTCCCTGATCATCATTTGCCAGGAACTTTGTCCACGCGTCTTTGTGCACTGCGACCTTTTCATCCCTGAGCTCTCCATGCCTGTCCCCCCATTCTCGATGTTCATGTCTTCCAGCTCTTCCGTATTTCGTTCCGTTCGGTCGAGGATCTCGATGTATTCTGTTGGCCCTGGCGGCGGGCGCTGGCTGGTGTTTTCCAGCTTTCAGCATGTTCTTCGGAGCCCATCCCATTGATGGATCAGTGCCCGCTTGCGAAGCTGGCTGCAAAATTGATGAATACAAAGAAGAAAAGAGAGATGAATGACATACCACTTTGTGTAGATGAACTGCTTTATGTGGAATGTTCATGAACGATTGGTACTCGAAGAAGTGCTTGGCGATGAAGTTCATTCCCTGAAACCAAGTGGATGAGTAGGGGAAAGTGGCATGTGACTGGTGCAGTTCATTTGGACAAATGGAATGTTTTCGAGTTTCGGAGCCAACGAAACGCCCCATCTCATTTCGCAATTCATTGTGTTTCCGGCTCGAGAAGACGAGAGAACTAAGCGATTCCAAGTCCTCAGCACTTTCTCCTAACAGTTTTTTAGTTTTCCATTAAAGTGCCTTGCCTCATTTCCCTGCCGACAATCTGCATCTGAACTTCTGCTTCTCGGGTAGGCACTCCTTGGATACTGTACCCGCGGCGACCGCTTCTCCCGCCACCAAAAAGCTCCTGGTGGACCGGGAGAAGATGCTGTAGTCGCACACGTTGCACCCTCATCTGGCATTTTCAGAAGAGCACTTTTATTTCTGAAGACAAGTTCCAGGAATACTTTGAAAAACAACAGTTGGCAAAGGTCGAAGATGTGGGGAACAGAACAGAGGGAAATCGTAATTGAATTTGAAATTGAGGAATAAAGGGAGAGAAAGGAAAGCACACGGGGCTCCGGTCGGTCGCTACGATATTTTGATGGATTTATTGCTCTCTTCTATGCTTTTAATAATAGAGTGTCTCCCTTTCTTTGGGATAAAACTTGAAAAGAAGGAAAGGACTTTGGAAGGTTCACAAAGTAGAGTTTCAAACTAGCAATGTGCTGATCAGTGAAAATTGACTGGGAGGAGCAGAAAAGGAAAAGGGTGTGGGGACGAGTGCACAAGTATTCGTTGCCTTTCAGTGAGGTGTCAAAGGGGTTTCAATTAGAATAGAAGACGTCCCAGAGAGGAAAGGGAGAAGCACGGATGTGCTCTCGCTGAAGTTTCGGTGGGTGCGCTCAACCGACGGTTAACACGAAAATATGACACTTTCGGGAGCGGGAGGGAAAGAAACTGCTCCGGGATCCTAATTGGTTTCAAAATTCCGTCGACGCGACAACGGGTTTTTGGGCTTTGAGAAGGCCGGGGACTTTTTTCTGACAATGGTACACTGATTGAATAGGTCGGCGAGAATTCTGGGCGGAGCATGAACAGAAGCTTGTATCTCGAGTAAATCGGCTGACGAAAGGAAAAGGGAGAAAGTAAAAAGAGAAGAGAGATGGCTCTTTTTGCACAAAGTGTCACACAATTGGCTCAATAATTTGGTTAATTTGGGTCGGTTTCGGTCATTGGAAACTGAAATATACGAAAGAGAGACGAGAGATTACTTGTGGAGCCGATGGTTGCAGAGGAAAGTTGCCAAAAAACGGACGGGTGAAGTTCTAATCTCCAAACGTCTCCGGAGGAGAAATTGATGAGTTTCGAGTTTTACGAAGTGAAATGAAAAAAGTGCACTCTGAAAAGTAGAGAACACGGTGTTTGACATGAAAGACTATGTCAGAATTGAGAATTGTGGTAGAGTATCAAAAGACAACAAGTTGTATAACACAACTTCCGAATCCGAAATTCAACACATAAATCTACGAAGCAAAAAGAAGAAAGGAGGCCGTAAGAGGAACAATAATCTCAGGGGAGATTTCTTCATGATGAGCAGATCATTTGGGGCGTATCGGAAAGAATGGACCGACAACACGGGAAGAGGGACCCTCGAAAAGAAACGAAAATAGGCAGGAGACGGAAAAGGGGTCAAATCCAATTTGCATCCTCGCCTCTTCTCATCCCCCTTTTTTCCTTCATTTCGACACCTTTGTTTGTTTTTCGAATGGCACACAGACACTCTGCACGGCCCGAGAAACGAATCATAAGCTTCTCGTCGTCTCAGATGCGGACCGAGCAACGGAACCCTTCCCACTTCCTTTTTCCTCGAAAACATGTTCCATGGGGCAATCAAAAAGGGAGAAAGGTATTATGGATGGATTTCCTCTAGCTGCTCGGTAAATTAGTTAGAAAAACAAGAAGAAACAGAACCTTGTAGTATTGTAGTCTTCAATCTAAAACCGATTTCCATCTCTCGAAAACATTCCATACAAAACCCTAATGTGATCTGGTTGTCCCCTAAACTCACTTCTTCTGTTATATTGACACTGGCGTCTCTGCAGTGTTCCAGGTAGTCGGAAATCTCTTGTTCCACGTTGAGAAGCGTCAGATCTGTCTGAACAGAAGTCGCAGTGTTCGATGAACTGAAAGAAAAAGACGGATGGAAGTGTACTTTATTCTGTTAATTTAGCATTTGAATTGCTTTTTTCTGCAAGAAAAGGGAAGCAGGGACCGACTGCAGGAGAGGAGAAGAGACACACAACAATGGCTTTGTAGTTTCAAGACGCCGAGGCGAAGGTTCTCGGGATTATACCCGAACTGCTGTTTTTTCCAGAATCTACTGGTTTTAATGGTGACTTTTTGGGGAAAGAAAAAGGAACGAAAAGAGTGATTCTTGCTCTTGAAAATGGATGCATTAGTCAAACTTTTCGATGTTGTTGCAATATAGGTTGAGTTTAGAAGTTAGAGGTTCTCAAATTTCAAAAACTCCGAAAATGAGAATAGTTTGACTCAATTTGAACCCGGAAAACAACTGACTAACTATGACAAACGAGTTCTTGATTGTCTAATTGAATTAGGTAGTCTGAGTGATTCATTCTCTTACCTAGCACACGGCTCCTCGTGAAACTCGTCGTCGATGGTCCCGCTTAACGAGAAATCCGCCGAATCGGAATCGTCAAAGTTGAGCTCTGAAACACAATGAAAGTCGGTCGATCACAGACGAGAAATTCTCAAAAATGGATGTCATAAAGAGAGCATTTTCGAGTGAAATTCGATACAAAAGCACCAATTTTTAGGTTTCGAGAGCCTCGGAAAAGCCATCATCGATATGTTTGCTCGACGCGAGAAAACCCGAGAAACCGAAATGTTCGAAGAGCAAATTGACCGAAATATGGTGGAGGCATTCGAGATATTTCAAATTTCGAGTAAGTGCACCCGAGAAAGAAAGTAAAGGTCTGTTTATGAGTCTCCAGGGAAGAATTCCAGCAAGTGAACGATAAAAAGGACATTAGGAATCTCTCTGGTTTTATGGTAGAACGAATGAGAAGAAAGACGAGGGGAAACGTACACTTTACGAGCCAAATTTCGAAAAGAAAGGAGGGCGAAAAGAGTGTTTTCTGTCACTAGGGGAAACGCGAATTTCGACTTTCTGTCATGATTTTTATTGCTCTTTTCCTGGTGCAAGGAGTTATAAAACAAGTGGAAAAACATCTCGAACAAAACAGAAATGTCTCTTCCTTCATGTCCTTCTTAGAAATCAAGTTGAATACTCTTTTTGGTTGATGCGATCATTCTTATAAAATAAAATCCTTGAGGACTCTCTCCCTCTCTCTGTTTGTCTGTTTGTCCGTCCGTTTTTCTTCATTTCTACAAAAGATTCACGCTGAGTAAAAGAAACACGTGAACTCTAGAAATGCTTGATAAATGGCGGCGCAAGCCGGCGAAGCCAGGCTTGTTATATATAAAGTTTGTTCTCGTGTCTACTGAAGGAATGTTTGATGGGTAATGCTGTGAGACTTACGAGTCGAGGAAAGGAAGTGATCAAGTACAATTGATGAGATGTTGTCATCGAAATCAGCCAGATCTTCTGTTTGTGCAGTTCTGAAAATAAACTTGATATCACTCGTATTCCCGCTTTCTAACCTCCTGGACAACGTGGACACTCTGCTGACATCATCACTGACTTCATCGATATGACTCCTGAAAAAAGAAACATTGATTGACAGCTTCAGTTCATTTCGGAGCACGTTACCGGCTCCGTTTACCAGAGAGAATGAATGGGGGAAGAGGAGAGAAATGACAGAGAAACAGAGAGACAGATGGAAACTAGGGCAACATCGGGCAACATTCCATTCAGATTCATGTCAGAGTACAGAAATTATACACCAAGTGATACGTAATTCCAGTTTTTCAGGGACGAGAAACTCAGAGTTCATGCATTATCAACCTTTCTTTTAGGATTTCATTTCAGTTTCAGACATTTTCAGAGTCCACTTTGAGGACTGAACGGAACATCTGAAATGTGGTCGCTGGCTGGCCTGACAAAACATATTTACACTTTATTAATCAGCAAGAAAAGCGGGAGAAAAGTTGGCGGAAAAGCAAGAATTGTCTTCTTTTTTATTCGATGGCACCAGTATACGGTTTCTTTTTTCTGCAAATCGGGTCGAAGTGTCAGCGGGATCGTTGGGGGATAGTGTAGTTACGGGGGAGTGAATAATTGCATATGGACAAATACTGGTGACTGATTGACAATGAACGAATGGATGTTGCCCGGTGGATTGGGGAGTAGGTACATGAGAGAGAAGGAGAGAATGAGATCGGGAAGAGACGACACTGGAGAGACGGCCTTACATGGCAACTTGCTGACGACGTTGCTCCACGAACTTGCGGTTGAGACGACGTTCGACGAGACAATCGGCTGCTGAAAACGGAGGAGTTCTAGTTGGCAGACTCTTCACAACTTTACCTGAAATAGGAGAACACGCTCTCTTGACTCTCTCAAACTGCTCTTCCTCAGTGTCAGTGTCCACTGCAATCGGACACTTCTTCGCGGAAGATGCTCCCGAAGTTGTTTGTTGGTGGAACACCAAAGCGGAGATATCAGGACACGAGCTGGTTCTGTGTCTTCTAACATCAGTTCGTTTGTTGCTGAGAATAGGAGCATCCATCTCCTCTTCCTCTTCTTCCTCTTCGCACTCGCAATTCTCAATGTGTTCCTCAATCACCATCGCCTCCATCTTCTCCTCTAGATGTCCCTGACTTCCACGTCCGCTGTCATTCGTGGTCGATGGCGATTTACGGGAGCGTCCTGAAATAGGGAGAGAAGGTAATTGGAAGTGATATCACTCGTGCTCACCATTGATCAGGTCGCAGCTCTGCGAGTACTCTCCGTTGTTGTACACCTTGGCAGTCGAGTCCTTCTTCTTTCCGAAGATCCTGCAACCAACAAATTCACTCTCAAATCCATTCCATTCCCGTTTTTCTTCTATTCTTTGTTTCGCCAACTAGGGACCTACATCTGCGTGCGCAGGCTCGACACCACAAATCGCGCGTGCTCTTAAAACATTTATTTTTTGGGGTTGAGGCCTCCTTCCTTCTTTCTCCGGTTGAGAGCTCCTTTCCCGTTTTCAATTTATTCGCATTTCCCGCACCCTGGGGACCTCTTCGTCATAGTTCTTCGGCTCGGCGTACGTGAGCTCAAGGACACATTGGTGTCTTGGGATGGAAAGATGAGCTACCGTACCTCGTGTGCCCTTCCTTGTCTGCTTAGAAAAAGAAAACATCAACACGCCTATATCTACAGAATAATGATTCAGCGCGGCGCTCAGAAAAACAAGGATATTCGGTTTCAGATAATGAGTTACTGGGTAGAGCGAGGGAGGCCCCGGAGCCGCGGATCGAGTTTCTCATTCTCTGCTTACTTATTCTTGATTTGTGATGCCATTGTCGCTTTCTTGGACGGCGTGAGTGGCGGAGAAGCCTTTTGAGTCGGAGAGCAAGTATCTGGAAAAGAAATGAATTCCCATCGAGAATTAAATTGTTTTCGGTGCCGTTTCGTTTCCCCGTTTTTCCTCCGGTGAGAATGGGAACCAAAACGAAACGAAACGAAACCGAACCGAACACAACTGCAATTGGAACAATGAATAATTGAGTTCAGTTTTTTGTGTGTGGAAAACAGAAGAAGAAATTAGAAAGGGATTACTGTGGCAATGACTAATTGGACCAAGGGTCTCAAACTTTGGTCCGAGTAGATCAAAGGTGCAGTTGAATGGGGAAGCGGAAGCACGTATACTTCCCTCCTGGGAAATATGCATCTGTGACCTCGTTATTACCTCTGTTGGTACTCTCACTATCCGTTCTCTGGCGATGCATATCGAATCCACTGTCGGCCAATGCTCGATTTTGCTGTCGAAGTGATTGCAGAAGACTCATCCGTCGACGTCTCGGAGCATAACACGTGTACGCACTCGCATCGTCACTCATGTCCGCTGAAACTTGTGTTGTCTCTCACTCAGTTCCTTGTTGTTTTATTCTGTCCTTTTCGTGTCAAACTGCCGCAATTACTTCTTCCCGTCTCCTCCCACACAACTTCCTTCTTTAGGTTCTTAAGACGGAAGGACTCGGCCTCGACTCAGAACAAAAAGAGCGGCGCGGGAGCAGAAAAAGACCAATTATTGCTCTTTCTCTGGCTTGTCTGAACGCTCGGAGAGTTGGAGGGGAATCTCTACAATACGCCTAAGCTTGTCATTTTTCATTTTCCTGTCGCGCATGCTCAAAACGTTTGTCCGACGGGCTGGATATGGCCGTGTTTATGTCAACATGATGTCACGAGAGCCGCGCAGGTTGCCACGTCACGCCACTTACCACTGGTTCCGCGTCGAGCCAGACGTTCACGGATCGGCACGTGAGGTACCATCGGGGAGCAGAACGGCTCTGGAAAATAAAAATATTTAGGTGTCTTCAGAGAGGACAAATAAGCCTTTGTTCCCTCTATGTTTTCCCATTCCCTTCAGTTTTGCGAATGAACTTTGCGCGCAAATAAGACAGCGGTAATGAGTGCCCGAGGGTCGTTCCCACAGTCTAGTACCATTTTCAGCAGTGATTGACTTCCGTGGAATCAAGAAGCTGCCCCTGGGTCCACCGGCTCCTTGTGCTGCTCCTGGGACTCCTGGAGCTCCAGTAGTGCCGACCGGTGGTTGCAATGAGTTGCGCTTCTGTTTGTGTCTTCCAGAATCGTCGACCAGCAGCCGGAACATAATGTAGTCGTTCATCATGGTCGTGTTGCCCGACAGCATTCTCGTGTTCACAATGTGTTCGTTTCGAGAGCAAGTGAGAGAGAGAGCACTAGAAAGAGATGAGCTTGAGTGTGTAGTACTGCAATATTGGCAACAAATAGTGACGGCGGGCCCTTCCGAGACGAATTGAATGTTGACAGAGATTTTTGCGAAAAAAGAAAGAGTACGACAAGAGGAAAACGAAAGATAAGAGACAGAGGATGTGGGGACTTTGAAAGGTGCCAACCGCTTTGACGAAAAGGGGCGGGGCCTCAAGGGGAAGGGCGGGTCACCGCTCGTTTTGGAGCTTCGATATGGGCTTGGGAATGAATTTTTGGAAGCCTGAGTTCCGCATTTGCATCTACCCAAATGCCATATTCCATTTCCTGTTCAGAGAAACGAACGTATGAAATGATAAGAGAAGAGCATGACGAATTCAGTGACTTTGAGCTAAAAACGAACTGAATCTCGACCCGGAAAGGCGAAAGTGCAGAGGCTCAATTGGGTTTAGAGTTGAGTTCTTAGAAAACTGGAAATGGGGCGGAGGAAGGGAAAGTCCTAAGAGTGGGTGTGGTAAAGTGGCGCACCATTTTGGGAAGCGGCATGACAAAGTGAACTTGAACTCTTGAACCGCCGAGATTTGTCGGATTTGTTATGCAGTCTCAAACTTTGTACTTCTGACGTATGGAATGGCAGACAAGTGACAGAACGTTTGGAGACGATTACAGTGCAGAATGACCCAATTTCAATGTCTGGAGATCTGGATACCCGGAAGAAAAAACACGAGGCCGCGGCTCAATCCAACCCGAAATTCGGTCCGTCTGATTGGTGTTTTTCGTCTGGTCATCACCCGAACGTTTTCCTTCGGCGATGATGAGGATGATAAACACAAACAAAGTTAGGACCGAGAGAGAGAGTGACTCGGTCTCTGGTTAGTTATATGGAGTCCTGTGGGTCTGTATAGTCTGCTACCACATACATCCCAAACATTCTTTGAACTTGAGAAAACTTGGGAGAGAAGAAGGCGCGTGCCGCCTTCTAAGCTTCGCCTCTTCTGAATTTCTAACGAGTGATTCTCGCCCGAAAAGAAGAAGAAGTGGGCCTTTGTTCGAACCTTTCATTTTTGGGGAAAAGAGAAAGGAAAGGAGGTTTCAGAAGAAAGGAGGAGACGTGCGAAATGTTAAGGGAGGAATGATGATGGAAAGGGAATATGAGGAGCAATTAGAGCCCTTCTGCCTCTTCTTCCCGTGCAGCCAATTCCCAATTCCACCACAATTTCCGTGCCTCCTTTCATCACGAACTTTGGCTTTTCCTATTTATAGATTCTTCTAATAAGCACTTTCCCCATGGGGTCTCGGGGACTCAAAACGCTTGGACCATGATAAATCTGTTGTCGGATCGACGGAACGACGCAACGATTTGTGGTCGATGTGTCGGGAGCGCGACAACTAGTAACGACGAAACTTGACGCCAACGACAAGCGTTTTTCTGGTTATTGTGGCAAAGACAAGGTCATCGGATATGATGGGAACATGAAGCATCGTTGATCGGTCAATGACGACTCAAAAAGGGCGAAAGATGGAGCCTTTGACTCGTTAAGATTCAAGAGTCACATCAAAACTCATTCAACACTCAAAACAACCTAAACACACCAGATCGAAAGCCCAGACATTCATTTTCTTCTTCTGTTCTTGAGAAGAATGAGTAGGAGTTGAGAGGTATCTCAGAGACTGAAGAGACTGAGCTCTGGTCGTCCACCTATGCTCATTCGGCGCCTCGCCCAACTCAATTCAGTTTTGTATGGAAGAAATAATGATGTCGTGTCCGGTGTGGAGAAGGAAAAGAACACTTGAAAAATAATTAGAGAGCCCCCGTGGCCACCGTCTTTCTGTGAGATTTGTGGTGCCAACGAAATCTATTGAATTGGAGGGACCAAAGTGATCAAAGAGTTGGTCGGTCAGTGTGTGACATACACACAAAAGTTGCAATGTTTCCAATTCGATTGAATGCAATAATGGGCAGAATTGGTCAAAGAAAAGAGCAGCGGCCTCGCGGCTCGAAGCTCCAGCAAACCACGAAAACATTTGAGAGAGAGAGAGACCGAAATGGGGGCGGGACTATATTGCTAGAAAGTGGGCGGAGTCATTGAGAGGACACTGGCGATCGGGAGACACAGACAAAAAGTGCATATGATGAAAAATAATATTTGTTTTTTCTTTGTTTCTTCTTTCATTCTCCTTCTGAAAATGACAAATTGCCGTTTTCCAAAATGCATGCCCCGAGTCCCGAGAAAGAGTCCCGGGGCCGTGTTCAGATTCGCTCGGCAGAAAAATCCATTGTTTTGTGCCATTCGGTGGTTCTTGTGTTTGAAGAGAGAAAACATACAAAAACATGTTTAAAACACGAACGAATCCGTGTTTCTTCTCGTGTTCTAGAAGTAGAAAGGGGAAAGGTTGAACGAGTAGGTAGAAGATGCACTATATGTTGATTGTTATCAATGAGACAAGTCCCAACCACCCGGGGGAGCTCGGATTTCCAGCTGGTTTGAGGAGAAAGAACTGGTAAATATCAACAGGTGGAATGGGAGTGTTTTGGATCTCCTTTTCCCTGCCGATGACACATGCGTAGAAGCCGTCTGGACTGTCGAGAAGCAGCTCATCCCGCCGCTTTTCAACGTGTGTTCTGTTCTGATCACGTGCCGACCACCACCATCAAAAGTTTCCCGATGAGTCTCGCGTCTTTTCATCTAATCTCTTGAGAAGCTCTTGTTCTCGTTCTTCATCCTTCACACCGACCACAGACCTTGCATACGTGTCTCGAGAACTTTCAGCAGGAGCAAAGAAGAAATGAAAAATGGAGGAGGACGAGGAAAGAGGGCCAATCCAATCGAAAAACCAATCAAAACGCGCGTCCAACCTACTTTCCGCCTCTTCAATATGTGGATGATTCAGAAGGAGGACTCAAAAAACGGATAGATTGGGAGGGAAGAGAAGAAGAAGTTTCTTTGCGAATCTTCGAGAAGAACAAAATTGGGCCAGTTAGGCCGGACCCTCCGTTTTTTCTCTCTCTCATCCATTCATTTGCATTCAATATATCTCCATGTGTTTACTCCGATGGGTTCATACAGAAGCGACTTTTTCTTTGCATAATGAAACGGACAAAGTGGACGGGGGACGTCGCGGGCAAGAAGTTCGTGTGACCAGAATTTATGGTCCTTTTGAGAATGATCCTCTTTGGGTTTTATGGGAACGCGCTGGGGATTTGGAAACGGGGAAAGAGAGAAGAAACAAAGTGGTTTGTTGGAAGAAAAGAAGTTGCACGTGATGGATGCCTTATGGGGTCAGAGGTGGTTTGGGAATTCAGGAAAGATGTTCCAGAAGGCCCAGGATTACAGAGTTGTGATGTCATGGGGACAAGCAAGTCTTATTCCAAGGCCACCGACATTTCCATTCCCAACTTATTATCGTTCTGGTTGGATGCAAATGGGCTTTAACTTGTCAACCAGTCTTTGAGCTTCGAACACTCCCAAAACTTAACTGAACGGAAAATATCCATAAACAGAAAGGACCAGGAACTGGAAAATTGGGTGAGGAAACCAGAACCAGGAAGAAAAAGCCGGCGGCGAAATCAAACTTTGCCTGCCGACCTAACCGATTCTCCATTGTCTCTCTTCCTCCTCTACAATTGCCTCCATTTATATCTTCACGTCTTCTGAATCGCTTCTGACGTCGGTGACGAGCCTTCATTTTGATTGACGCCGTCAGCGGAGCTTTTCAGAAAAAAACGGGGAACGGCAATCAGGAACAGAGGGGGGATCAGGAGGGTTCAGTTTCCAGGAAGCTCTTCAACCAAAAAACACCAAAAACCATCGCAGACCAGCAGACCATATCGTTTCCCACGAACAAGTGCTCGCGGGAGCTGACAACTTGAGCAAGATCAACACGATCATGAGCACGATACGGTGTGGAAAGAGTGGGAAGGAGCCGGACAAATATTTGGGGATATGGGAGACCAATGATGTGATGATATGATATGCCATGTACAGTTATTTCGGGGACTCTGGCTGACAGGTCCGAAGTACTTTCAATGACTTTTTGATCTCTAGAGATTATGGAACTGATCTGTGGTGTTGGTTGGACAATCTAGGGTAATCAGAGAGATTCATAGAACTTTGAGGATTCACCGAGAATGAGCCTGCAAAGAACTGTCGAGCAAAAACCGAAGCGGCTTGGACAAAGAGCAAGCTAGAGATAAGGGCAAACATGTTTCGGACTGTTCTCAAGTGAAACATGTTAGAGAATGACATCAACCTAAACACTGCAAACCAAAAGAAGTACGTCAATGGAACAAAATGGGTTTGTGACCTCGAGAAAGGTCTGATCAGCTGATCGAGTGCTCGGGACGGTTCTCAAGTGTGTGTTCTCATGTTCCATTCCCAAAACCGGCGGCTCGTCTTCTTTTATTTCAAAAAAGCGCACAAAAAACAGGAAAACAAAGAGGACATTCATCCGAAATCAATCCGTTGCCCCCCTCTAATTAAACTCCCTTCCGTCGCCTCTTCGTTCTCCTCAATTTCTCATTGTTATTTGTGAGGGGAATGAGTGAAAATATGACAGACATCGTTTCTATCCAGGGAAAACGAATGGGGGGGGGGGACCTACGAGGTCTTGGGAATTCATTGGATTACAATACGAGAAGAGAAGATTTGGATTGCTTGGATGATCTGATGACGACTGAAACTTATCAGGAAACTATTTTGAAACGATCGAGAGATAATCCTTTAAGTGCAGTAGAGCGCCCTTGCTGCACTTCCACAACTTGTTTACCTTCACAAAGAGTCTTTCAGCTTCCAAACTACACTTTCTGTACGAGGAAGCAGCTCAACCAGAGGGCTTATAATGAGGGAAAGAGCAAAACAGAAGGAGCAACGGTTGCAGCTTTTGCATAATTGTTGTGCTCTTTCTTGCGAGCGCAACAACTTGGAGCACAAAAAGGTCAGGGCTCTTCCGCGACGGACAGCGGAAATTTGAGATCCATCGCTCATCGGATTACCCTTCTCAAGTCGGCTAAAATGAGCGCATCTTCCATCCATCAAAATCAAATTTCCGTCTTTTCGGCCACCCGATCGACTGACGACAAATTCCTGGTTTGACTTTGATCCTTGACCAACCAACTACAGTAATCTCTTTGAAGAAAAAACTAATCAAAAACTCTAATGTCAGAATCGGCGAGGGACTCGTGAATTGGCCCAATTTGTCATCATCTAATGAGTGTCAACATGTAAATTGTTATGATGGCTAGAGGGGACGAAAAGATGCTCTTCATTTAGAGAAAGACAAGTCATGAGTCAGGGAGCAGCTGTGTGGGAGGGGAGTACGATGTATTCTGGTGTTCGTACTTTTTCCTTTTCTCTGCTCTGATTTGCATAAAATATGGATAACATATGACAAAGCAGACGGGATTTTGTAGATTGAGTCAGCAAAGTCAGCAGAGTCAGCAGAGTCAGCAAAGAACGACTTAGGTGAAAGGGACCAGTTCGGAATCAGTACTAAAGAGAGTTTGATTCTGTTGCCTACGTGCCATTGGCCCTATTTTCCTCATTTTCTAACCACCTACAACTCAAAAACTATACAATCAAGAGACTACTTCATAACGTTCTCTCAACTAAAAAATGTTTTGCAATCGGTGGTGGGGAATAGATGATGGAGAGAGAGAGAGAGTCATCGGTTCTCAGCTGAATTAGAAGAATTTATATTTTGAGAGGGAGGGAAAAAACGAATGAGCAGATGAAATACATTCGTGGTAACGTAGAGATCAGAAAGTTAACACGTTGTTTTCTTAATTTGCTCGCAGGGAAACGGTCAGAACCCGAAATAGAGATGGAAGAGTTGAATGTGACATGTCGAAGGGACTAGGTCGTTGTCTGACTTTGGAATGAGACTATACTCATTCGAAAGAGCATGTTTTGAAACCTTTATCCCACTAAATAACTTTTGCCAAAAACTCCATTTTGACCTAGAAATGAAGCTTCAAAGTTCAGAAAAAGCCAAAAATCAGGTCTTTTGAGACTCTTCTGAGGGGGTTCCTGGTTTTTTCGATCAGTTCCAAAGTGTGGAATCGACAGATCCAAACTAGCTCTATCAGTTGCGATTGGTTTGTGAATGATTTGAACAAAAAATTTTTTTTTGAAAAATTTTTTTCCTATGCCATGGGTAGGAAAATTTTTCAAAAAAATTTTTTTTGCAGAATCAGTTTGAGACTACTGGAATTGATAGAGCTAGTTGAGTTCTGTACATTCCACGTTTTAGACTTGATCAAACACACCAGGAACCCCCTCAGAAGAGTCTCAAAAGACCTGATTTTTGGCTTTTTCTGAACTTTGAAGCTTCATTTCGAGTTCAAAATGGAGTTTTTGGCAAAAGTTATCTAGTGGGATAAAGGTTTCAAAACATGCTCTTTCGAATGAGTATAGTCTCATTCCAAAGTCAGACAACGACCTAGTCCCTTCGACATGTGAGTTGGTATTGACTGAAACGCTTGTTTTCTGAGAGACACTGAGCACCTATTCCTAGGCATCAACTGAATAATTCATGCGTTCTAGCTCAAAAAGTTCATCGAATGACGGAAGATCCGAAAACATCAGTACTTATAAGACACCCGGATTTCAGCAGTGGATAATCATGATAAGTTGGGGTTAGAGCCGAAATAGAGTGCGAAGAACAAGATTTGTTCTGCAGAAAAGTAATCAAGGATTGGAAGGAAATGGGTGTTTGCACGTTTCGGGGAGGAATCGGAGGACGAAGAAACATGCTTGATTGAGCCGAATGTGTGACAAATTGAAGTTGCAAGACTGGAAAGCTCAGAGCGGTTTTCTGTATACGGGCCGTAGAGAGATAATGCGCTTTGAGAAGCTTAAACAGGCTTAGATTAAAAATGTTAGAAACATCTAGGCCTACACTACATCTTATCCGCCCTGAAATAGATTGGAGCTTTCTCTCCAACTGACCGACATTGTCAGAGTATCACGAGATGCTTTTTTCGCGATGCTGCGACCCACTGAACCGAACTCGTATCAAATTATAGCTCGCGTGAATCACGATTCAGGTGCACATTTCGCATTTCAATTTCCGTCTGACTGACTTTCTTGTGATAACGGGTTGCAAACCAAGAAGCAGACAACTAAGGGCAGACGCTTTATTAACATTACTCAATTAGTTTGTTTTGCAAAGTAATGGCTCACTCTGCAAACATGTTGTTTTTATTTTTGTTTGTTTCTTGCTGATTTCTTTCGCGCGCACAATCATGGCGCGGTGTTCGCCGGAACCCAATGCATATTAAAAACGGGAAACAGAAACATAGAAGTTTGAATAAAACTAACCGAATCTCTTCTTCCTGCTCGTCTCTCCCTTCCACATCACAATCGGCTGCGGAGTCCGTGTCCTGCTCGACTGACTCCCGGCGGTTCCGTTGATCTGACCCATCGATGAAGTTCCGGCAGTCATTCCATTGTGATGATGATTAGTGAGGTGCTGATGAGAAGACGTCGAGTTTGTCGTTGTAGTGGTGGTGCTTGAAGAAGTGGCCGTCACCGCGAACCTGTCCATATGGTAGAAGGGCTTTCCAGCAAGTCCAAAGTGTGCGTGGTGAGCATGATGATGCGGATGGTGCGGGTGGTGACGGCCGTCGCCGATGTGAGTTCCCAGCAACAGCGGGTCCGGTTTCTCTGTGTCGCCCCACATTCTCAGCCGAGGAGCATTGTGTCGAGCACCACGGGACTGTTGGAGGGGTGGCGAGCTAGAAGATTACCGTAGATTGGGGACGGAGGAGAGAAGCAAGAATAAGAGCGATAACAACATGGAAAGAGAAGCTGTACAAGGAAGGGTGACGTTTTTGAACTACAAAACGAAGATTCTTGACTTTCAGAGAATGCACATCATCCGTATCATGACTTTTTGTGAAAGGGCACTTCCCCAGGGGATGTCTAGGACGAACCCACATCAGTATATCGGAGGGGCAAATAAAATAAAAAGTGCACCAGAGCCGAGGAGAAATATGTCTTGTGACCCTTCTTGGCGAGGAGTGTACAAGTAGATTATGGGCTAGGCTGACTGACAAAACATGTCACAAAGAGTTACGGACACGAAATTTGAGGAAGAGAGGATACGGGGGCAAAGGAGAAGACAGAGGACATTGCCCCCGGAGGAAGAAGAATTAATTGGAATTCTGATGATCACAATGAAAAATTGAAGAAAGGAGATGAGATGATGATGAGTTTTTTGATGAGCACTCACTCTTTTTGGGTCCAAGAAAAAGACAACACAGGGGATAGGTCCCTTCGTGTTTTTTTTGGGGGGAAGAGTTATTGGGTCAATCAGTGAGGATGGTCATGTGTATACGAGAGCAGCAATTACATTGCGTCAACGAAGCTATTTTCGATTGATGATAGTTGAGGAAGATGGGGGGAATAGGAATAGGAATGAAGGAATCAAGGAATGGGAATGGCGACTCGAGAAGAGTTGTTCTTCCAGATGAGTTGGAATTCAAACGGAAGTGTAGGGTTTTTGAAATTTCAGGAAGGAAGTGGGTACGGTAGAGGAATCGAGAAGTCAAGTGGAAAGTCATGAGGTGCATTCAAACAGAGATTGTAGAGAAGAGAAGGAATGGTCTGAAGTTAACAGTGGTTTATGAAAATGTCAAAGTAGGGAACCGTAATTGTAGATTGGGAACAAGACATGACAGACAAGAGAGAAATATGAGTGCCCTCGGCCATATTACAAAAGAAAACATTTGGTGGTTCACAGTTTTCACCCTCATTTCGCTTAGTTTTGATTATTTTTCTCGAACTTTCTTGTAAAAAATATTAGACAGTCTTGTTTTCAAATGTTTTTTTTATGGAAAGTTCAAGTAAAATGATCAAAAGTGAGCAAAACAAAGGCGAAAACGGTGAACCGCTGAAATTTCAGAGGGCGCAGGCCGCCGCGGCCACGGACTCGAGGGCAACGATTGGTGGACATACAATAATCTGGTAAAGTTGGAAATCGGAAATTCAGCTGTGACCTATATAAACTTTCAGAAAACCATGCCCAGAATCCAGAGAAGTATGATAAATACCGGTCAGACACTTCCAAGAAAACACAGATCTTGCGAAGCTCTTCGAGCATCATTTCCTTCTCGACGGAAGCGATCCAAAAATATCCTTCTTGTCGTGAATATTCCCGAAAGAAGGAGAGAAAAAGGAGTTAGTCTCCGGACCGAAAACCGCTGGATGTTTCAAAATCAGGGTGGAGCAGAAAGAGAAAGAAAGGAAAGGAGATACCCGAGAGAGACAACAACTTCCGGATGGTCGAGTGCACCTGTGCGAGAAATAATTGGCGTCCTGAGACACGGCGCCTCGAATTTCTTCTTCGGACCCTTCTGTGACGTCTTCTGCCTCTTTTTTCATTTCTCCCGCTCCTCTTCGTGTCCTCTCTGTTATTCACATACTTTCGAAGAATGAAACACAAAAAAGAAGAGGGGGAGAAGACAAAAGAACGACGACCAATCAACAAGTTCTCGGGACCGGGCGGCGCCGCAAAACTCTCGAGATCCGGAAGGTATGAAAAGTGGGCGGGACTTGCGATCCAGTTCTCCAAGAATCTGTGTGTTGCGTGTCGATGAAAGATTCATGGATGCGACGCCAACACAAACATATTCACACCTGGAGCGGAGCCGAGATTCAATGCAAAAGTTTTCGGAGAAGGAGGGGTTTATGGAAAACGGATGGGACAGATGGACGGAACGGCAGGAGAAAGGAAATAGAGAGAGATGTGTATGAAATGAAATGAAATAAAATAAAACGATTGGAACGGAGAAAAAGTGATGACGAGGTATGGTTATGACGTCTGAGAGTGTGATCGGCACCTGATCACTGAGCATTGTTGGATTTTAGGGGAGGGATGGACATGGTAACCACAGGACGCAACATCGAAAAGAAACATAGGCAATACGAAACCAGTGGTCTTTGAGCAGGAAGGCTTCAGTTTAACAGAGACTACTCGGCAATTCACCGCAACTTTTGTACAGCATTTACGCAGATTTATATAACTTGTTGTATTAAAAACTGCGGAAACGTTGTACAGACGCTGCCCTAATGTTGCAGAGATGCTGCTCAAGATCTGTACAGCATTTGCGCAGAATTTGATTGTCCAAAATCTTCCTGAAATGACGGTCAAGTTTTGCGCAAATGCTGTACAGATCTTGAGCAGCATCTCTGCAACATTAGGGCAGCGTCTGTACAACGTTTCCGCAGTTTTTAATACAACAAGTTATATAAATCTGCGTAAATGCTGTACAAAAGTTGCGGTGAATTGCCGAGTAAGTTCGAAAGGAAGGGAGAATTCATTTGGAATCAAAGACAAGAAAAAACAGATCAACCTGGATGTTGGCTTTTCATGGAGTAGTAGCTGTCTTTCCGCTATAAATCGACGCCATCTGTCTCTGTCACTCTGCAGTTCCATGTTTCTGGAACTCTCTCACCAACCTTGGTCGATTACCTTGTCTTTCACTCTGACTAATGACCACCGGAAAACGAGTGAAAAGGACAAGGAGCGGGTCAATTAGGCCGAGAAAAACGAGGGAAAGTAGGTCAGGAGTGGGAGGGAAAGCGTTCGGCAAGCAGGACTGTTTTTAGGGGCGAAAAAAGGTTGGTGACGTCGTGAGTGTGTCTTCTGGAAAATTAGTGGAGAAAAACGAAGTAAGAGAACGAGGAAAAAGACGAAGAAAACAAGGGGCTCTCTTGATTGGAAATTAACTGCGAATACTACTAGAAAATGGAGAGAAGACGGCGGAGGGTACAATTCAGCAGAAGCAAAAGCAGAACGAGACAGAATGTTCAGTTGGAAGGAGCGGATCAGGAGAGGGTACGATTCGGGAGAGAAGGATCCAGATGACAAGGGAAAGGGCGAGTCTGGAGAAGATGAAAAATGATCGAATGGCGACTTTGGATGAAGAGAAAAAAGAAAGAGACGACGAAGAAGAAGAAGAAGAAGAAGAAGTCAGATTCTTTATGCATAATTCGATGTGTTGTTTTTGGGAAAGACGCGACGTGGATAGTAGGAGAATGGACATGGAGAACACGGATTCTGATGATGATAGACATTCGTGAAGAGCATGAGCATTGGAAGAGAGAAGCTGAGAGACGCAGAATAAGAGAGGCGGAGACAGTACCCTTTGAGGACATGAATGCTGGAATTCGGAACTTTGTGGCTTTCGGTCATAAATCAAGTCTCTTGTTGTTTTTCGCATTCTCTTTTCTTTCCTTTGCTTCACTACAAGATTACTGTAGTTCGTTCGATGGAGCACACTTGTCCTTTCGACAAAAAATTCGGAGACAACGACGAGAAAATAGAAAGAGAAAAAGAAAGAACAAAAAGTAGAGAGTGCCGGAATGGCGATAAACAAAACAAGTTGGCGGGTGGGTTCGCTTCCGACAAGGAAGGCAGAAACAAGCGGCCGGAAGACGAATTGGTCCGAACACTAATCCTCCAGACCAAAGATTCAAGCCCCCACTTCCGCGACCCATATCAGAAACGTTTACATTCGATTCGCCCGCCATTGTCTCAGCCCGATTTTGGGTTTTTCCGGCCCCTCCAGACGACACATTGTGACGTAGAGGATTGACGATAAATTACGGAACGCATGCAAAGTGCCGTGTTTTGCGGCTTTTGGCGGTGAGTTCCGGTGGGAATTCGGTAACCAGATGGCACAAAAAAGCTTGAGAATTCTCAGAAGTCAGAGGAATCGGTGGAATCAAACGGGAGAAGAGGGAGAGAGAGTACTGTAGGGCTCAATCGATCAATGTCGATTTGTCACTATATCACTTTCAATCAACATTTATCAAATCTGATAGAGACTGGGCTTCCACAAGCAAAACACAACTCTCTCCAGCTTCAACTACCCGGGACCAAAAGCTCATTTTCAACGCGAAATCTTGAGTTTGAAACATTTTTGAGGCGGAGGAGGGTAAACTGACGAGAGAGAGAGCAAGTGAATATGGGGGTCAGCGAGTGGTGAGTAAGTAAAAATAAATGAGATGCAGTGCTCTCGATCCTCGAGGGAATCGGAATCCGAGAGATCTGGGAAGGGAGAAGTTGTGGTCACTCTGGTACTGTAGGGACAACAGAGAAGTGACGAACGGAAGGAACAAGAGATCGAGTCATGGGAACATTGGAAATGCATGAAGTTTGAGCAAGGATGATGAGGGTGATGATGAAGTTCTGGATTCAGTATTATGGATTATGGATTCGGTGAACCCTCAGAGAAGGGAAAAGGGACGGAACAGCGAGAGGAAGCCGGCCATTTCTGGGACGGACATTGCACTCAGAAGCGTTGAGCAATCTGAAGAAAGAGACGCGACGAGATGGGTAATTACAGGGTACTGATCCAACCACGTGGGCACAGTGGGAACGTTGTGGGGCCAAAGATGGAGAAGAGAAGAAGAAGGCCTTGCGTACCGTTTGAAGGAAGAGGAACATGTGAATGAATGAAAGGAGCATGTGACTTTAACACTCGAAAAGAACTCCATTCAAGCTGCCCCGATTGGATTGATTTCCTTCCGGTCGGTCGGGTCTGGCCGGGAAAACAAAGAGTGACTCTGGGAGTTGAACTTTCAGGGTCACTGACTGACGGACACTTAGAGAGATTGATACAAAACACGGACCGATTTGTGGTAGGCTAGATAAACGATCTGATGGGTTTGAGTGGGAAGAAAGAAACTAATAATGTTTGGGTCACAAAAGAAAAAGAGTTTGGCTGAAAAAACGAGTGAAACGAGAGAGGCAAGCGGGAGAAGAAGACCCATGCACACACTCACCGATGGGCCGGAAAAAGAAGGAGAAAGTGGTCGAAATGGGTCCCCGGGGGATGGTAGAAGTAGAGAGGGTACCGATTGGAGAGAGACAGAGATATCGGGAAGAGAAATGGGAACGAGACCAGGAGAGATGATGGATTAGGTGGGGAGATCCGGAAGGTACTGTTGGGAGAAGAGGAGTTGAAAAGGGATACGGTAACTCAGAAAGAACCGAGAACAACCGATCAATGATGAGAGAAAGTAGAAGAGGAAGAAGAGTTCAAAAACATAATCTGCATTTGACAAGTTCATACTTTCGCGATTCATTCTTCAAATTGAAGGAATCAGAGCGACTCAACAGTACCTAACATGCAGAGTTCTGTGGACCTATTTCCGAAAAACAGCCATCAAAAACATGACGTCGCACAACACGGGGTATCGTGCAGTTTGGTAACAGAAAAAAGAGCATGTGTCCAGAGGATTTTTGATGAATGACCGTAGGTGGAGTTGTTCGGAAATCGGTCCCCGAGGGAAGAGAGGGACAATCGAATAAGAAAAAGGAGATGAAGTACACTTTGGGGAAGAAGAAGTATCAGCTGATGGAATATGGGCGAATATCAAATGAGTGAGTCAGGAGGCGAGACAACGGGAAACCGGGGGCGCCCCCAAAAAAGTGGAGAGTGCGTGCGGAAAATCTCAATTTATCTCAAATATTTTCTCGCGCACTGGCAGAGAAGGTTCCGTGAAACTTTCGGTGGCCCCCATTGAATAGAAACCTTTTGGATGATGCAGAGAGAGAGAAAGTGTGCAATACTTATGAGAGGAGAGCACAAAGAACATCTGAGTGGCCGGGTGGGGCCAGGAAGGATTTAGGAGGAGGCAAGGCAATACGGACCATTAGGTTGGAACAATGAGAGGAAAGTGATGTTATATGGAAAGGAATGATGAAATGTTCAGACGGAAAATCAGAGAGAGGAGAGGGAATAGAAAGAATAGTAGCAGTAGGGAATAGGGAATCGAATAGAATCGAGTACTGTATTCTGAAGAGTACCTGAAAGAAGAAGGATTAGACAAGCATAATGTACGGTAAAGCAAGAAGAGAAGGAAACGATAAGAGAAGTAAATTTAGAGTTCAGTCCCTCGAGTGAAAGCTGTGAGCTCTGTACTCCTGTAACTTCATTGAGCCACCTGGCACTGCACCTGGCGATAACTCACTTGGCCCCTAGTTTCTACCGTTTGACCAGTTTCCAAGTACGTGCTCAATTGAATTGGTGGACTCGGCATGATCCCATTATCTTTTGCACCGCCTTCTCATGGCCAATTATGAAGAAAGGAACGAAATTAAGTGAATATCCGGAAAGAGGAAAAAATACTAGGAAGGAAGAAGAATTTGAAGAAAGTTATTGGTCCTCCTGGCGGCGACGGATAAGACGATGTCTTTGGGAAAGTAGGCACAAAACGACGACGACATTTAACTAAACAACACGTGTTTGTCATCAGATGAAGTAGAACGAAAAGAATGTGAAGAAAATGGATGGATCAGAGAAGAAGAGAGAGAGACAAGGAGGAGGACGATGAATTGGCGAATGAATGGCGCCGAGCAGCCTGATTTTTTAGGCGGAATGAGGGTCCCTTGGACGCAACGAAAGGACTGACTCATTGCTGTCCTTTTCACGTCCTTTCTTTTAGAAAGGGAAGCAGTTTTGAGGAGTAGAGTATATTTATTGAAGTCTATAGAAGTTTAACTCTAACCCAAGGTTATAATGATCAAAGACAGATTCCAAGTGGAGATTCCTGGAAACCGGAAAACATATCAATCTCGTTTAGCCTTGGCGCCAGAGAAATCTAAGGCAGTGTCGTTATTATTCGGCGTATGTATTTGTCAATGACTTTTGATTGGATTGCGGCAAAAACGACTGCGCATAAACGACGAAGAGTGGCGACATGGAGGAAACGGGCAGAACGGAAGTGAAGTTGCAACATTTTGGAGAAACGAGGAAGACGTTTGCTCGGGGGGCTCTTGGTCGGATTGGTTCCAGGAATGGTGGGACGAGTTGGGGGAGGGGAATGAGCCAATTTGGGGCGGAAGACGACAAGATCATGAAGTGGTCAGAAAAGCGACAAGGTCCGACTGAATTGGATTTTTGGAGCGGAGATGAAAGAGTGTGAAGG
Organism: Caenorhabditis panamensis; assembly: GCA_900883565.2. Classification (NCBI taxonomy): domain Eukaryota; kingdom Metazoa; phylum Nematoda; class Chromadorea; order Rhabditida; family Rhabditidae; genus Caenorhabditis; species Caenorhabditis panamensis. The sequence goes on along the minus strand of LR537854.1, from coordinate 1,186,989 downwards.
GAGAGAGAGAGAGATGGAAATACACAGTGAACTTTTGTCAATGGAAGGGACTTGTTTCCGTTGGCAGAGAGCAAAGTTTGGCGTTTGTTTTGTGGAGAAGACGAGGTTTTCATTTTCATTTCATTCAACTTTCTTCTAGAGAGACTAGACTGGACAGACAGATTTGAGTACGCAAGGACTGGAAGGAAGTTTCATTCTGAGTCAAAATGTGAAAAGGAATGAAGATGATGATATCACACCTGTTCTACCAAAAATCAACTAGATGATCTATGAAAACGAAGCTCTAGACTCCATCTGACAATGCCTGCTAACGGGGTACAGTACCCTGTTTTTTCTCTTACTTGCAAAACTCAGACCAAACTCCACCGCATCTTCTATTCTTCTCCTTATCACCGTGTCATGGGACCCTTTCTTCCCTCTGCAAAAAATGCTCAATGACCCTTGAGAATCTGCAATTCTGGTTCTCAAGTCGGTCGCGGAGTTTGAGTTTGGTTGTGTTGGTTTTTCTGTGTACCAGAAAACAGACTATGCAAATTGGGGAAAGTTTGAGAGAAAACTGAAGAAAATGAAAGAAAAGCAAAACGAAATGAATGAAGCGCCGATAAATTGGAGGAAAATTGGGAAGGAAGCAAGGGAAGAGCAGCTGGTTGCGCCATAAAACACACCTTATTGCTTGGGAAAAGAGGGATCAGAAAGAACAAGCAGATGGTGATAAACATGATTGTAATCACTCGGAAAATACACGGAACTGGCTGATGCCAATCCGTGTCAAGTGGTTTTTTGATGGGTGTGAAGGATTGGAGCAGGTAGTTCCGAGAACCCTCAGCTAACTGGGCCGTTTTGTCTTTTAGAAATCTAGAACGGGAATCCATTATCTACCCTGGTTCTTTGGTGTATGGAGAGATGGACACACTCTGTTCAAAACACATGGTCACCCAGCAAGCTCTATTCTCAAAGATACAGTAACCAAACATCCAGCAGAATCAGTCCCCGTCAACCCAGCTATTTTCTGTATCTCTGCGTCTCTCTGCCTAAAAATGCACCAAAATGTGACACAGATACCGATAGGGACTCGATGTGTCTCACGTAGCAAAGGGGTAAAAGTCGTGTCGGTCTTGCTTCCACTGTCATGTCGTCATGAATAATTCAGCATCGACAACGAGACTCTCTCTTTTCTTCTTCTTGCTTCTACTCTGGTCTACCCGAGTTCTTCGAGTGGGAGGAGCAGAAGTGAACCGGTGATGATGACGGAAGTGGAAGAGATGGAACAAAACAAGAATCGGATCTTGATTTGTTGATCACTTTGATGAGAGAACACTGTAGTCGGTATGACAAGTGTGCTACATTGAGAATGAGCCTAAAAGCCACTTGAGATAATCAACTTGACAGACACGTGCTACAGAAGGAGAACTGACTGACCGACCGACAGAGTTCAATCATAGAATCATGTGATACCCGCACAAGGACTTAGTAGTATCAAATGCTCAAGGAGCACATAATATGCGGGGGGGGGGGGCTATCGGATACCTTTCTGGCTCGAACCTTTTGGCTCGACTGGGTAAACAATGCGAATTGCCTTCCCCTCCTCCTTACCCCGACTCGCCTTTTCTTGTTTTGAAGAACACGCGGAATGTTGCGGAAATCCTTGACTCTCCGTGTCTCTCACTCCTTCTTATTCACGGCTTCTAACGGGAACACGACACTATTTCAGGAAAAAGAGAAAGCAAGGCTCCCCCCGAGTTTTGTGAATGGTGGCAACGGACCACGAGGAGGGCTATTTCTAGTTGGATTGACCCGGATATCCGTGTCTCAGTATGACGTCAATTTTGAAAGAAAGACGGATTCTGGAGATGGAAGATGTCAACTGGGTCACGGAATTGGTACTACAGGCTAGTTGGCAAAAGTGCATATTCTGTTCATGTTTACACAGCTCAGAGCTTGATCAAATGAAAAATTGGAAGGGTTGGGGGGCTCAGACCTTTAAGGAGAAGTTATGAAGGTTAGCGGACTGAAATCCATGAGAAAAGAGGGTTAATCTGAACGGAAAGAGATCTCGAGACGCAGATGGTGAAGAGAGGCAATCAAAAAAACAAAGAACACAGTCTCTCGTCCTCTCTTATTGTCTACAGTTTACGTGAGAGTTGCTCTTACGTGCGTGCTCCGAAAGCTCGCGAAGAGCACAAAAGAGCAAGAAAAGCGCGGGGGTGGATGGATGAGTCAAGAGGATACAGGTTGGGCTGGGCTCTCGTGTCGAAAGTTTCCGAGGAGGCAAGCAGCTCGTTCAAAAAAGGATATGATGAGGGGATGATGATGGAAGAAAGGGAAACGAAGGAGGGCAGCAGAAGGAAGGGGGGCTCTTGAAAAACGAGAGAAGCGGGGGCATTTAGATAGAAAACACTTGAAATTCAATTGGATCGGAGGGGCAAGTCTTCAGGCTGAGTGAAGGGTGCTCGAACACCTACGGACTCTTTTGTTCCGGACCATTGGGAAAAGGAAAGAGGGAGGCGAGAGTGGGACCAAAGTTTGGATATTTGGAGACAATAACATAGAAACAGGAAGATGTGGAAGAAGGGAGCAACTAGAAGGAAATGGGGAGAGAGGGACTGTTGAAGCGGAATGGAAACGATCGCACGGAACGGAAATCACTTTTTCGAAACCTGCATTCAAAACATTGGCCAAGTGGCTCTTAGCACTGAAACAAAAAAGGGCCTTGACATGTCGTGTCGCTCAAACGGCTAATGCCAAAGATCAGAGAAAGCTAGTGAACTTCGAAACAAACTCGGACTACTGTGCCATTCTGTGTTTTTCTGTGATGTTACGATCATGTTCCCATGGATTATGAAACAAGTGAACTTTGAATCAACCAGCTGTGCTGTACACAACTTCGTACCCTTTGACTCGGAGAAAAACTCGATTGGGTTCCCATGACATTTCACAACTCAATTACTCTCCGCCTCTGCCTCCAGGCCCATTTTGGAAACATTTCGCCCTCTGAATCAGGGCCAAACGAATCGTTTCTTCCTTTTCCTTCTCGGCCCCCGAAAAATGCTCCTGAAGGGAAAGAAACGGAAGTGTATTCTCAAAACTTCCGGTTCCATTTTGAGGAGAAAAGAGCAAAAAGTGGAGGGAAGAGCACATCTGGAAGAAGAGAGTTTCAGAGGAGAGTTATGAGGTCATGGAATTTAATGAAAAAAGAGAGAAAAGGATAGAGAGAAGAGTTCATCAGTTCCGTGAAGAGTGATTGGGAAGAGATGAATGAGCACGGAGAGAAAGGAAAAACACAGGAATTAGTGAAGTTAGCACAGCGAGAAGACGAGGAAGTTTTCGGAAAGTTCTCTCTTTTTTCGGTCAAAAAAGAATAAGAAAAAAGGAAGGATAATTGAGGCGGGGCGACCGTCTGCTTCCTCTTATGCAAATTTCAAAAAACGCCGCTTGCACTCCTAGAAGGCCACGGCCACGTGGAACGTGCTGAAAGACAGGAAAGGGGACAGAAAAGAAAACAAGGCAGTTTCTGGGAAGAAAAACCAAGAGTACTCGGTCGTTTATCACTGGACGACTTGAAGCCAATGAATATTCAGAGCTGGAAAAGAGGAAAGAGTACAACTGGTTTCTCTTGTTTGTCCCCTGTTTTGGTCCCGGTTCTCGGAAAGAGTGCTCTGTTCTCTCAGTTTTCGAATTGAAACTACCTAACTGGTATTTATTCAGTGAACTGAAACTCTGTAATCGTCACTTTCGAAGGGAAAACCACTGGAGACAGAAGACAAAGTGGTGTTCTTTGAGTGGGGTTAGCAGGGAATTCGTTCGGACCGAAATTCAGAAGGATTTTGACCAAATACATGGAAACAGAGAGAAGAAGTGGAAGAGTTGCTTGGCTACCTTTGATTTATTACATAAAAAGTGGCAGGGAAAAAAGAAAAAAACTTTCGAAACTTGCTTTTTCCAAAGAGAGATTGTTTTATTTCGCCACTGCTTTTGGATGAGAAAAAGAAAGAAACAGAGAGACACGAAAAGAGCAAGTTTCGAGCAATTATTTGGTGTCAATTACAATGGAAAACAGGCGAAAAAACAGATAATTAGGGAAAAGCGGAAGGAGGGAAGAAGCAGAAAACAGACGTGCGATTTGAACTGTAACATCCAGTGATATCATTAATCACTGGTCAGTCAGTAGGAAGTCGCTTTCGGTTGGCTGAACCGGGGCATTCCTTCCAGCCGAAAGATCAGCCAACGCAGTTTTAGTTTTCTTTTCCATTTCCACTCTCATTTTCTCATTTTTTCGTCACAACCAATTATTTCCGGAAATGTGAGAGAATCGGGGGGAACACCGGAAAAATGATTGGAAGAGAGATGTGTGAGACAAACAGATACAAAACGGGTTCAGGAAAACAGAATAGAATGAAGAAGTGTGTTCTGACTTTTCAGCTGATCTTAAAGTACACAAAACTAGAGTAAGCAGAAGAAGGGAAAGTGTGGAATGAAATAAACACGGCGCTGATTTATGGCTCGACGAGCAGAGCGCGCGACATCAACACAGGTCAAGACGGGCCGAACAGCTGACTGAACGGAGCAGAGTGGACACGGCACGCAGTCTGCAGTCATTTATCAACTGGAGCAACCAACCCCGGCGAGGAATTGCCAGTTGGAGGAGGGCACTATGATATCATTGTTTTGGTTGGTGGAGGTCATTGGAATGCTATGCTTGATAGAGGGAATGAGGGGGTGTTGTAGGGGAATACGGTATTGTCAGGCGGCGGCGTCCGGCGGCACACGAAACAAGAAATTCAGTGATTCACAGTTTTCGCCTTTATTTCGCTCGATTCTGACTATTTTTCTCAAATTTTTTAGTGAAATCATCAAGACAATTGTGTTTTTTAATGTTTTTTACGAAAAACTTTGAGAAAAATGGTCGAAAATGAGCAAAATAAGGACGAAAACTGTGAACCACTAAGTTTCTTGTTTTGTGTGGCCGCACCATGGACTCGCTGATCCCGATGATAAGGACACAAGAAGTTGGGAATCCCGGAACTGGAGGGTCTACTCGACCTCTGCAACTTTGCAGCCTCTCCAATCCAACCTCTATCCGTGTTTTGATCCTTCTTCACCTATATGTTTCAGTGGCTCTCTCTCAATTTGTGAACCACCGCCACAAATCACCGCTAATGTGGCAAATTTCACGGGTTCTGCTGGATATCCATGAAATTTATGACGCTCATCACGCTGTGTAATCCATTGTTCGGTGCGATGCTACGAACGTTGAAAAGACGCAATCAAGGCATTGGGAAAGAGCAAGAGTCGGTGTTGACTGCTGACCAAAACAACTGAAGTCGTACACTTGAGAGAGAGATAGTCCTTGCCGACATTTTATGGGAAATCATAAAATACACGAGTTCGGAAACTTTTCGTGAAGAAATCTTAGAGAAAGACTAATGACGTGGGAGTATGATTCAGACATTCGTTCCGGTTTGTGTGGCAAGAATTGACAAAAGAAAACAACGAGAGAATGAGGGTACTGGAATATTCAAGGAAGAACCTAGACCGAGATCAGTTTGTGGAGAAAACAAAACAAAAACTACTGAATACAAGTGACTCAATGAGCCTACTAAAGGCTTTAGTTTACGTTTTTACAGAAGCTAAACCCTTTAGAAAAGAGCAAGTAGAAGCTGAAGTTCGAAAATCACCAAATAACTGTTGCTTAGCTGGCAAAACTTCGTGAGAAACCGTGAAAGGAACGTGAGAAGGTGACGTAAATAGAAGAGGTGGAGGAGGATCAGAAGACAAGACAAGGTTCGGTGAGGAAGAAGAGCAAAACTCGGTAAGAAAAAAATTAGAAATTGAGAAAGGAAATTGGAAAAAAGGACGGTCGGGAGCGTTTTGCGGGTGTCGCTAATACACATTAATCTCCCGATTCCTCTCCGTGTCGTTCTTTCTCTTTCTCTCCTCCTTCCTTTCCTTCTTAACTTCAAAATTCCAAATTCTAAACAAACATTCTTCGGACCCTCCTCTCGCCACACGCCTTCGAAAAAACTGGCGGAGCGGACCATAGAAAGGCGCGAATCGTTCTCTTTTTCGGCAGAGTCGGGTCGTTGTCGAGAGGAAAAAAACGAGAAGAGCCATATCAAATTGCCCACTCTTCTCTTCTTTTTTCCATGTTTGATGATGAAAATGATGCGGACTTTGAAAAAGTTGAAAATAGAGACAGAAATGGGAAAGATCGCGGAGAGAATGATCAGAAAAAAGAAACAGAATGAATCAGCGGGTCCCCAAAATCAGTCACGAATTAGGTTTTTTTCTGTTTTCTCGTTTCTGGGTCAATTTTTGTGAGTTTTCTCAGATAAAAATGAATAGAGCAGAAGATTTGAAGCGTAGAAAAAGCCAATTTGACAAATTCCAGTTAGATTTTCATTGCGAACTACCCGTTTTTTTTTAACTTTTACGCCAAACACACAACATCTAAAATTTTTCTATGAAAAATGTAATACTTCGGGTGAGATTTACTGTTTCTAGGCTTCAAATAATTCTGCTCTATCCATTTTTATCTGAAACAACTCAAAAAATTGATCCAAAAACGAAAAACAGCAAAAAACCGATTTCGTGGCGAGACCCGCCGAGTGCCTCTTCCAGTGACCGCAGTAATACAGGATTAATAAAAGGTTATCACAGCAAAAATGAAAAGGATAGAATAAGAACTGAACAAATCTACAAGTGATACATAATCAAATCAATAAACAATTAAAAAACATCAATGAAAACATTATAAATCACACTCAAAAGACGCGCAATCCCCAATTTTCTATTGATAGAAAGTATAAAACAAACTAACGAGCCACGGATCCGTGCCACGAGTACTTTGGGTAGATGTCGACGGAGACGGACGAGACGGTGCTCATCTTGTGATTCATCATCGACATACTGCTCGTCTTTCGGCCGTTCGACAGCACTTCTCGATTTTGGTACTGAAAAAAGAAGTATAGAGAAGGAGAGTTGGGGTACCGTTTCAGAATTGAATTTGATGTGTCAGAGAATAGATTTCGTCACAAACAGTGAGTTTTTTCCTACTGCGACCCGACCAACACACAATTCTTCAACTCATCAGACGGCTATTCAGAAAACTGACAACGTTTTTTGGAAGTTTTCCGGTCATGAGATTTGGGAAAAAACTTGTGAGAGTAAGCAGAAATTTGCAAGGATTGGCAGAAAAGATAATGGATACAGGTATTGTCTATCTGTCTATCGGTGCCCTCAAGTCCGTGACCGCGGCTGCCAGCGCCCCCGGCAACACAAAGCAAAAGTTTTAGCGGTTGAACGTTTTAGACTTTATTTTGCTAATTTTTGACCATTTTCTTAAAATTTTTTGGAAAAACATTTGAATCGTGTTTTCAAATGTTTTCTACAAAAAAGTTTGAGAAAAACAGTCAAAAATGAGCAAAATAAAGGCCAAACGGTGAACCGCAGCCGAAGGCACAGGCGACAGACTCGGGAGCACCGATTCACGGACAGACAATAACGTAAAATTACAGTTACTTCAAAGTCGTTTGCAAAGTGGATTCTCAGAATATGTCTTGATATGATTTTTGAGTTCTCAGAACGGACAGAATTGTAAATAACCAAGTCGCAGTTATCTTTGATAGGTTCTTGAGTTAGAAACCTGTATTCCAAACTAATTGACTCATCAACTGAAAACGGGAACCAAAGAACGTGTCTTCCAGAACACAAAGCTCTTCTGGAAAAACGCATTACCATCGAGAAAGTGTCCTTTCTGACTGGCGGCTGACTGAAAGCGGACGCCTTCCGACCGCCTCCTCCGGCCACGTGTGCATGCGACTTCTCCTGGAGGAATCCGTCCAAAAGTCCGCCGAACGCCATTTTGATCTGAATGAATAAATGATGTTTTTGTAGCTGGAAAGAGGAGCAAGCGGAATCCTTGCAGATTCTTCTCTCATTTGGAAACGAACCGACCGAACGGAACCAAAATATCAATGAAAAAGTGGGAGGAAAACAAAAGAAAAGTGGGGGGAAACGAACGGGGGAAGAAGGCGGAGAAGAAGAAGGAGAAGAAGAAGAAGTCTGGAGAGAACGATGACTATGGAATTGGTTGGGGAAATTAGGCGAAAACATATTTTATGGCCAAGGAGTCTTACTGCAGCGTCTCGCCCTTAAATCACCGAGCTATGGTTACACGTCATCCGGGAGGGCCCGTTCGTCTCGGTTGACGACCACCACAGACGGCAGGACGACGAAAGAAAAGATGGCGATTTGATTTATTTTTTCTCGCTCGTTTGTTTAGTATTTTGAGTGGTGAGACACAATGAACGGAATGGGAGGGAAGGAAGAGGAAAAGGTTTGCGAACACATGGTTTCGGAAGTTTGAGGACTTTCAGATGGTGGACTCAAAGATCGAACGGATCGAACTTAACTTCCGGGAAGACAGAGCACTTGGAGAAACGTTTTTAGATGTTCAAGAATCTGATTCCAAGAAAGCTGATATCTGATCAACAAAACTTCTCCAGAGACCACAGAACTGTTGGGCACAGGTGGGCTGAGGGCAAGTTCAGAGAATGCGAGGAAAGTTCGCGAGATGATTTTATTCCTTCGGGACAACTGAGAAACGATGATAACGAATGTTAGGAACGACTTAGAACAAGAGAAAGTGAGGGTGATGCTTCTCGAAAAACCGCCGTGTGCCTACGCCGATCTACCAGACAAACGAACAAAACAAGCCGAAATTCGATCACGGTGTCATTGAGAATACAGGAGACACGGCAGGTGTTTTGAGGCAAAGGGGCTCATTTGCACGGGAGCACTCACTCCCCAATGACATGTTTTTGTTGCTCTCTCTCTGGGAGCAGTGGGAGCCAAGGGGCATTTGAGAACAGCTGATGATGACGAGACGGGTAGTAGTGGTCATTGGGGGAAAGGAGGGGGAACACGAGTACTACTCGCAGGGATCAAAGATATACTACTGGAGACAGGGAATAATGGAAGTTGTTTCGGAATTGTTGAGCAGTTTCATTTGGGAAATGAGACTGATGCCTGGAGGTCTTCGATCGTTGGGAGGGAGTATTCAGAAGCTGCAAAAAGTGATGAGTGAGAAAAACAAGATGGCGACCTCTAAAGGTTACAAGTCGACTGCCAAGACACAACTCATGATTCTGGTTCTCCCTCTTCAAAAAACGGGGGAATTCCCGAACGTCTCGAAGCGATGTGAGACCGACCGGCCAAGCTCGTTAGCGACACTTTTCTTTGTCAAAATAGCATCGAAAATATGATATCTCTGGGTTAGTCTGGGTCGTCTCGTCACGTGACAAACAACAAGGAAGTTTAGAGATCAGATGGAATGTGAGTCATGGATTGAGAGAGGGAGAGGACTGTATGCTGAAAATGCTCAAAAAACAATTGAAATCTTGTTGAGAAAGAACTCCCGGTCACTTCCCGTTCTTCTCGTTCTATTTTTAGGTGTCTCGGTCATTTTCAAAGATTCCAGAAGCCTCTAAGTCCACTAATTGACTGAATAAGTAGTGACGGAATCAGTGAGTCGGAGGAAGCAAAAGGTACTTCTTTTTCTTCATCATCTGAAATTTAGAATTCCCATCACGAAACCACCAAAAATAGAAAGAATCAAAGCGAGAGGTTTGCAGGAGGACCAAGAAATGTCAGGAGGAAATGTTTATTTTATTATTTTACTGTGAGAAGGGCGAGGAAACGAGACAAAATGTCGAATTAATCCCGCCCTCTTTGTGTGTTTTTGTTCTCGATGGGATGGATGTGTGAGACGGACGGGGGATTTCTCATTTTGGGACGACGAACCCGGTTTTTCTGACATCATTCTTCTAGAACAAATTGGGAACGAAGAAGTGACCGGAACTGGAATCTCAGAAGAATACAAAATCTCTAGTTAGACGTTGAAACACTGAGTCAGTGCATGAGAACGTCTAAAATAAAGAGAATGATGGGAAGTGGATTCCCAATTAGACACGAGTATTAGTCGATGAACTCTGTAGACTAACTGAGATAAGAGCAAATTGATGAGACATTGAAATGAGAATAAGAAATAGACAAGGGCATTGCGAAATGGAATGAACCCCATAGATGGATTAATTTCGGGAAGAACCCAAAAGGATAAAAAGGTCAAGTGACTTTTTGCAGAGTCTCAGAGGGTCATTGGAGCCGGGAAGACCGCATCCTTTGGAAACCGCGATGGCTTAAATTCCATAAATTTTAAATTCGATCGAACACGTCTCATCACTGGAGATGGCAGCGAGGAGAGATGAGAGGGAAGACGGGAGGAGAGGACTCTTGGTTCCTGGTTGACCAAACAAAGATGACCACCCAGTGATACTGTACTATCGAGTCCGTATCCGCAGTGGCCTGCGCCCTCGGCGACACAAAACAAGAAATTTCAGCGGTTCACCATTTTCACCTTTATTTTGCTTATTTTCGACTATTTTCTTGAACTTTTATGTAAAAACATATAGACAATCATGTTTTTTAATGTTTGTTATTGTAGGGGGCCCCGAGAACCATATGCGCTCCATTGGGACACCGTGGAGAACTAGGTTTTGTCGCGGCCGGCGGCCGAGAAAATCGCGTTTTTCTACGTGAAAATCCTAGTCCGCGCCGGCGTCCCAATAGAGCGCATGTGGTTCCCTGGGCCCTCTATAATACAAAAAAGTTTTAGAAAAATCATTGAAAATAAGCAAAATTAGGGCGAAAACGGTGAACCACTCATTTTTTGGGTGACCGTGGTTCACAGTTTTCGCCTTCATTTTGCTTATTTTTGAAGGTTTTTTGAAAACTTTTTTGTAAAAACCATTTAAAACAGTAATGTCTTGGTGTTTTTACAAAAATAGTTTGAGAAAAATAGCCAAAAAAAAAGCGTAATGAAGGCGAAAACGATAAGCCACCAAATTTTTTGTTCTGTGTGACCGAGAGCGCACGCCGCCGCGGCCTCGGACTCGAGGGCACCGACCGATTGAGGGACAGGCAATAACTGGAAATCAGAGAGATCCCAAGTCAGAAAACATAATAAGTTGGGTGTTGTGTTTGGATGACATTAACCAGGCAAAAGAAGGATGCACACATGAGTCATTCGGTTAATGAACTCAGCAAATTACCCTGCTGATAATCAAAGATGATAAAGCCAATGAGAAACAGGGACAGCTTTCCGAAATTCACGTACGGAATTGCAGAGAGAAATCAGAAAAGCAAGACATGATTAAACATTTATCAAGATGAGGTGGTGCTAGGAGGAAGAAGTCGGAACAATGAAAGATATATACTTTTGGGTTTCTCAGATCCTTCCTTCGTTGCAGAAAAATGAAGGAAAAAAGAAAACACAAATAGATAAAACCGAAAGTTCAGTGGGAAAGGAAGAGGAAGAGTAAATGCAAATCCAGGAGGCTCCGCCCACTTGATATCCCACGCGTTCTTGGTCAGACTCACTGAGGGAAGTTATACCATTCCCGGTGCTCTAAAAGAACCCAAAGAACACCCAAATGTCGGTCTTGGAGCTATGGAAGCTTTCAGAATATTATATTCAACAAGTGAAGATGACTTGTGTACTGCGAGTACTGACTGCACCCTCGCGCCCTCCAAGATTGTTCTCGGAAAAAGAAGAGAAAGAATGTTTATGTTGAAGACTCCTCTGAAACACCACCCCTAGGGTCTATAGTTCATGCCAAAAAGAAAGAGAAAAAACAAAAAGTGTGAAGTGATGAGCGGGGTTATCATCACTTCCCTCCCGACACGTTTCTTCCGGCAACCCATTCGTTTTCTCTGGAGATTTCGTTGCTTCAAGCGTCGTTTCTCTTGCCGCTTCTCACTTGTTTCATCACGGTTTACGAGCCAGCCATCAGTCCCATTAAAGGAATTGCGGAGCAGATTGCGAAAAGGCCATGATGGTTTTCCGAGCCGAAGGAAATGGGGCATTCGGATACTCAAATCGGAGAGAAAATGGGGAAGAGAAGATGGGAGAGGATTCAGGAAAAGGGCACGGCAGGAAAGGGAAGAAGAGTGGGTGGGATGCACGTTTCTTTCTGTGGACTTGGGATCCACATCAGAACACACAGATGTGGAACAAAGACTTGGAACAGTTTGTCTTTTGAAGAACCCCCTTCCCCTTCCCATTCACACAACTTGCTTCCTTCTCTGAGCTTTGTTGATGAGTTCTCTCCAGTTGCGAAACCATGCTCATTGGCTCAATTGTTCCGGAAACAAACAGGTCCGTGAGCTCGGATGAGATACTCTCGAATTCAGTGGACACCTCGAAAAACACAGAAGGCCGCAACGGAGCACGAAAACCAACTCACAGATGACGCCAATTTGATGAATAAACTGGAAAAACACACGACAAGACGAGCTGGAAACATCACGAAACGTGCCCCCGGAATATCACATGAATCTGTGAGATGAGAAGGTTGGCGGTGACCGGGGGCACTCTGAGGCATAGCCGGTGCTATGAATATTCAAATGGAGCAACGAGTGATTCGGAAGAGTTTAAGGTACCCGGCCAGGAAACGATGCTCCTTGAGGTCCCTTATGGAAGCAAGTTTTGCGGGTTTGAACACGTTGCAGACCACTTTGGAAGTACTCTGCGGGTCGAGAGGAACTGAATTGTTTTTCCTGGTCTCAATGTTTACGGGGTTTAGGTGTTCTGCAATGGAGTGGTCAAATGTCAAAATTAGAATTCTGGATTGGTACGAATCGCTCGCTCTTCGCGTCATTTTAGTCTAGAATTGAACGATTCGAGTCTCGACTAGATTATCTATTGAGGGAAGGTAGATTTCTGAAGAGAAAAACGCTGAGATTCGCAAATAAAAATCAAAGTTCTGAATGCGAAGAAGCGAGAAGAGTTGCACGGAGAAACCCAGACGGAAATGTTCAATGGGAACTTCCTGCCTCGGCCGTCAAAACTTCAAAACGGGCGGTCCCAGAACGAAAATACACGCGTCTTGCTCAGTCAGGAGGTAAATGTGGGCAGGCCGAAGGGATCGGGAGAGAGAGAGTCTGTACAAAACAAAACGTCACTGATTTTCTGAGTTTTCAATTTTCTAATTTCTAATTTACTGAGTTTTCACGACTGGAATAACAAAGTAAAATAGAACCGACAAAAACAAAAGACTTTCTGGGGGAAACAAAGAGGTCTTTTGAGACGGAAGTGATTGTAAAGTTGGATTAACACTGGAATTGGATGATTGTATTTTCGATATTGTGGTGTCCCGGATAGGAAAATGAGATTCCGAGAAGAAATCAAGGTTTAGTGCACTTTCTGACAAGGTTTTGTGGTGCGAGAGAGAAAATCACTCACAAAAATATCAACATTTGTGTCAGAAAAACGAAGATCATGTGACGATCGGACTCGTTTTGTGGGATGGGAATCCAAGTCGAACATTACAGAGATTTCTTTTTAATCAAGTTATTATGTACGTTAAACCAAATAAACAAAAAATGTCTCTGCGTCTCGTCTCCTCTCTCACACTCTCTCACACTCAACGCGCAACGAGATCAATACGAGATCAATATATTCGATACATGGTCGCCTCTTCATCAATACCCTCAGTCTTCCCTCATTCAGTCTTCTATTCTTCTAGCAGCTGGTCGCCTATTATTCTGCTCCATCCGGTATCGACAAATGTGACAAAGGTGAGTCTTTTAAATCCACCGGTTTCAAGGCGGAAGTTGACTCGATTGCATCAAATCGACCCGTTCTTGCCCGGTGGTGAAAATTAAAACAACACTCATTTTGCCTGATACAGTGGCCACTGTTCAGCCATCGTTAGGTAGGCAGCTGCTGCTTGCTCGACCTCTCGAATGGAAAAATTATGGGCTCTTGTATTGAACCTCCTCGTGGTGAGCCTGGATATGGAAACTTTTCAACAGAAGTTATCCTAACCAATCAATACACCCAATTAGTGGCGGCAGTTAAACAGGAAAAGAGCTGCTCATTTTGTTCAGCTATGAACTTCATCGTGCATATTTTCAAGCCTAGAGAGATCGTCAGAAGTGCTTGCCGACGAAACCAGGCTTGTCACAATAATATAATGTTACCTGTCTTTATAATGCTTGTTTCAGTAATAAACCTAGTGCTTTATTGTTTTTCTCGTTCAACTCATAAACAGAAGTTCTGATCTTTTGGAATGACTCCGCTTGTTTCATCCTCATATTTATATGATCAGAGAACTTCTGTTCGTAACACAAGGATTATGCAAACGAGCCCACTGATTCCCACCTTCGCATTTGGGCGGGCAATCGGCTCATCTTTCTCTCTTCCACAATATCAGCTAGCATCTTCTAACAAGGAACTTTGTCCATCTGCCATTCGGCCAATCTCCTTCAAAACAGTCCCCCTATTGTTGCCATTATATTCCATTATACTTCGTCTCTCGTTCTCATATACTCTTTCTCGTTTCAGACAGGTTTCTCTGTGATCCGCGCATCCTCCCCTTCTCGATCATGTAATCATATACCTCCTCTGGTTGACGTGATAATTAGTTCAACAGTTGGCAGATGATCTTACTAACATAACTTTCCACGTGTTCCTCGAATGTTCTGTCGCGTGCTAACTGTTCTTCGTTCAATCAGATCAGCAGATCAAAAGTTGTAGACCATAACTGACTAAATAGTTCGTACCGAATCATTCCATTCGCCGATTGCGAATTGGAAAAGGGAAAAACAGAACAGGCTCAGTCAGGCGTATCGAAAGTTCAGTGCAGTCCCAAATCACCTGTTCGGTCTCGAAACAACTCCTCGTTGACCTCTCACTCATCCGACCCGGAAACTGGTTTTATCCCCGTTTCATGTGCCATGCCTCCGTCGACTTATAACGCATTTTCCTCTCATTTGAACGAACAATTTCACTTTATTTCCGGTGAAAGATTGAACGAAAAGGCTAGTGCATTGTCTGTTTCGTTTCGAACTTTCAACATTTTCAAGTTTCCAAACTTCCAATCGAAACGGATTCGATTTCTTTCCGTTGCACGAGTGAGTTCTCTGTCTGATGACTCGACTGCTTATCATTCAAACAGGAACTTCTTTCCCCATCCATTTTCCCGAGTTCAGCCTTCCGGTTCGGCCAGTCCGTATTGTTTATTCTGCCAGTTCCACCTATTTTTTGCGGGTACAAAATAATAATCCACAGCGACCGGAACGAGTGCGTGTTTTCCCCCTCCCTATTATTCCTTCTTCTCTTCCCGTCTATCACAACCACCCATCCCGTTTTCCCAGTAATCCGCTTGGATCTGTTCACATAATCAGTAAGTTTGACACTTTTGAAAGTGGCTTTGATGCGGCTTTGAAAATCCTTCAAAATATCCAGAAAAAACATCGGCAGAACGTCTGTTTTTATAATAGAACAAAAGTTGCGAGGAATTAAGTCTGATTGTTTTTCTGCTTTGCTCTCCTTTTTTGAGCTTATTCCCTTGTGTTCCGATTTGTTTGAGTTGCTTTGTGAGCTAATCTGCTTATTGGCCTCTTGGGTACTTATGAATGCTCTACTATCTCAAAAATGAAAAACACAGCAGAATACAATGATCTTCAGTTTTGTTGTGTCCTTGTGCTCTTGGAAGACAATCCAATCTTGTGATTCTCGTTAACTTTCTGACTATTCAATTCTCCTACAATCCTCCTTAACAAATTCAAATTCTGTGTCAGAAGAGAAGTACTTAAGAGATCCAAAGAAGTTCCGTCTGGAGCCCACCCCCACCGGTCCATCCGTCTCTCTTCGTAATCCACTCTAATCTGTATTCTCTTCCTCGCCCGGATTACCCCGTTTTTTCTCATCCATCCAATTAATGCCCTATTCAACTCATGTTTTCTTCCAATTCCATCGATTTCATGTCATGTCCCCATCCCCTTTCATTCCATTCTTTTCTGCTTCTTTTCTTTTGTCTAACCCTTCTTTTCCATGCTTTTCCTTTTCCATTCACAATAATGTGTAAATACAATCGTTTTCTAGTCACCTGGTCTGGGAAAATGCTCTGTGTTTCGAATTCGAACTACAATAAAATGTAGGCAAAAAGGCAAAAAGAATGGCTCAGAGTTCAGTTCTTTTCCGGTGTCGCATTTTCCACGGCCCCCTTTTCTTTTTGCTTTCTATTTCCAGGGAGCCGGATGTAAGGTGGGCGCAGTTTCCTTTTTTGCTTGGTCCATTGCCTCTCGCTTCGTGTTGAGCCAGTTGCAACTTCCTAGAACTCAAGACACATACGTCTGACTCGAACAGAGAACCAACCGATTCCACCTGCTCTTCTCAGGGTTTGTCTGAACATGTCTAACTGATATGACACTGACTTCTTTGGCGTTGTAAACTGTAATTTGTTGACTACTACTACTGCTGCTTCTATTGCCGGGTCATACTCAAAATGGGCGTGATCGAGGAATGAAGGCGAGGCGCTCGTGACAGAAGAAGGAGAAGACCAGCTTCTGCTTTTGATTCTAGTTCTTTGGCCTTTCGTGTTCAAGTGTTTTCTGGAAGACACAACCCATATAACTTCTGTCTTGGTGTCGAATTCGTTAACTCGAACTTCCTCTTTGAAATCTGTCTGCGTTGTTCCGAAAAGTATCCGTTTTTTGGCCGATCCGTGCAGTTTGGCCTTTCCGCGGCGCGTCTTCTCATTCACCTCGTTCTACAATATCTGTACATCCCTTCTTCTCACTGTCATTCATATCCAAAGCATTTCTCTGCCTAGTCTTCTTATTTTCCACTTCTCCTCGTCTCTGTCTATGTCTCTCTCTCTCCACTTTCTGAAACTTCAAACTAAAAACAAAACAATCTGTCCACTTGTTGCCTAATTCGACTAATTCAGTCTGACTTCATAACCATCTGAATCCCATCTGACTTTTGAAAATCAACTAGGACATATTGAGGAATCGACGAGAAGGAGATAGAAAGAGAGAGAGAGACCGAATGCGGTGTGACGTACGTAGCCAGAAGAATTTCAAATCGCTTTGTTCCATTCATCACTCGTTATCAGTGACTGATCACAACTGATATCGGTTCAAAAACTGAGACCAGGTTCATTTCGAGTGACCTCCAAACCACCCGTCGGTCACTTCTCACTATCACTCTGCTTTTTTTCTGTCGTATGTATAGCTAGAAAAGTGTACTTGGAAAGGAAGTGGCGCGGCCCATATACACATTACACATTTCCAAGAGTTGACATGCTACAAGTAACACTTCCTATTCAATCCTTCCGGTTTTTCGATTTAACATTCCCACTTTTTCCTTCCAATTCGTTATGACGCCAGTTTTCAGAGAAATGGCTCCAGATCCAACAACTTTCGACAGAGTCTTCAAATTCGTCATCTGTGGAGGAAAAGAGGTAAGTTTCGCGTCATTCATCCTCAAACCAATCATTATCTTTCGTTTGAGAAACTCAAAATTCAAAATAATTATGAGCTTCTCAAACAATCTTGGGCTTTTCTGTTTTGATTCATATTACTGCGGTCACGCGAAATCGCACTCGGCGGGTCTCGCCACGAAATCCGTTTTTTGTTGTTTTCTTGTTTCTGGACCAACTTTTCTGAGTTTTTTCAGAGAAAAATGGATAGAGCAAAAGATTTTGAGCCTAGAAATAGTTTATCTGACCCGAAATATCACATTTTTGATAGAAAAATTGAAGATTTTGTGTTTTTGGCGGAAAAGTTACAAAAACGGGTAGTTCGCAACGAAAATTCAACTAAATTCGGTCAAATTGGCTATATCTATGTTTCAAATTCTATTTTCTATCCGTTTTTCCAATGAAATTTGGAGAAAATCGGACCAGAAACGAGAAAACAGCAAAAAACTGATTTCGTGGCGAGACCCGCCGAGTGCCACTTCCAGTGACCGCAGTGATATTTTTGCTTGTCGTCACTTGAGTTATTTCACTTCGAACAAATGACTCTCTTATGACTCTTCACAAAATCAGAGGTCTTACTGGTCTTTGTACTGTTCTCTTTGTTCTGGTGATGTCTGAGTCCGAAGCGGTCAAAACTGAATGACAGAAAGATGTTGCTGAACAATTCAGAATCAATAGAGAAGTTTCAGGTCGGCAAGAAGACATTGCTCCGCTCGTTCTGCACAGAAGGAGATGATGCGAGCATCTGGACGTCGCTGACAGTGGATGATGAGAAGGTTCTTGTGGAAGGAACCGTCTCGAACGGATGGAAGGAAGGCATGGAGAAGGAGTTCGATGCAGTCGCATTGGTGTTTTCCACCACAGAGCTTGATGTGAGTTTCTTCATGTTCTCCTATCTACAATAAACCCTTGCAGAGCTTCGAATACACCTTGGAAATGCAAAATGAGATTCAGAAAGTGGCAGGGAGAATGCCTGTAGTATTCATTGAAAACAAGGTGGATGTAGTAGAGGAGAGTCAATTGGACAAGTCGACAGTGGAGGGAGAGATGAAGAAGAGACGCAAGAGACTCTACAGGTCAGCGGGAGTAGCGATTTCTAGACAAAGCTGTTCTTTAGAGTTTCGGCCACAAAAGAGTTCAATGTAATGCATCCATTCGCATACTTGATCGAGAAACTGACACGTCACAAGAAGGATGAAAACGCAAATGAGAGGTGAGAATGGAGGGAAAAAAGATGTTTGTAACTAACCTGTGTGATCTTACTAACACTCGAAAAAGAGTGGAACAGTCGATAAAATCGTTGAAATTTCAGCGTTTCAGAAAACAGTCTGCCTCTGTAAACAATCCGTCTGTGAGTCCTCCGAAACCTTCCATCGAGGCTTGGGTGGAACCCGTTCCCGCTGCTCCTGCCGTCTCCGCAGTTCATAAAAAAGACAAGTGCACTTTGATGTAGAAACATGCTCCCTTTCATCTACTCTATCTTTACACGTATTCTTTCTTTTTTCAATGCTTTTTGTGAAAAGTAGGATTCTCTTGACGAAATCCGCCAAGTGAAACTACTAGGTGTTACGGTTTGATCTCTCTCACTGTTGGAGAATGAATAAAGTGACTTACTTTTGTTCTTATATACTACGGTCACGCGAAGTGACAGCTTCTGAAACTGGAATTACAATCCTGACAATATTGTACAATCAACTCTAATATCGGACGTTTTTCGGCTGAAAAAGACTCGGGTTCGACGATTCTGATGAACGATGATGCGTTTCTATGTATTCATTCAGATAGTTTTCCATTGCAGATGTCCCCGAAGACATGACACCGAGCAATCTGTGGAATGAGAAACTGCTGCCGGGAAGTAATCGAATGATTTCCGAGAAGATCCGCAGAGATTTTCAAAGAGCGAACGAAAAGATTCAATCCATGAGTGAGCTTCTGTTTGTAGCAAATCAATGAAGTTTTTTACCTCTATTGATAACAATTTGTTCCCTTAAAAAAATTTCATTCTAATGCAGAAAGCAGGTGAATGGGGAAAGGAAATACGGGGAAGGGTTAGAAATACGAGTAGGGGAGAGAAATATGGGGAGGGAAAGGGGAAAAATGGGAAGAGAAAAGAGAAAAATGGGGAGAGTAAAAAGAGAAAAAGGGGGATTTCACAATTATAGTACACGTTTGAAAGAATAATATGGGTTTCTTCCCCAATTGACTTAAAAGGTAAGTAAAAAGGGGAAAGGAAATACGGCGAAGGGACAGAAATACGAGGAGGGGAGAGAAAAGAAAAAAATGGGGAGAGTTAAAAGAGAAAGAGGGGAGATTTTACCAGTATAGTACACGTTTGAGAGTCTATTATGGATTCTTGACTCTGTTCAGCTGCTGCTTGATGCTGTCCAACTGCTCACGAGTCATCGTCGGGCGTTTCTTCGGACGGATCATGTTGCCGCGCGAACGGGTGATGGTGGCATCTCCTCGAGAAAGCGGGGTCCCCACAAGAGTATCATCGAATCTGTTCATGTTGGTCGGAGTAGTGCGGGCTTCGGCGACCGGAGGAGGGCCCAAGAGCAGAAGTGCGTTGTGAAGTTGCGCAATAGACTCGACAATATCCTGCAACAATGGTTGTGACAAAGTGCTCTCTGAATGCAGAAACTCACCGGATTATTGACCTCCAATTTTTTCTGGTCCGCGTGTTCGTCAACTAGAGCTTTGATCAAACCGCCCAACGGGCCCGTTTTGACATACTCGTCGTACTCCTTTTTCGATCTGTCACTCGATGCGATAAGCCGATTCAGCTCAACAACGTGCTTTTCAGCATTGGACAGATCTCTCAGAATGTTGCCGCATGTCACTTGCACGCCACTTCGGACCACGATGGTTTCCAGTTGTGGAGTCTGATCTTCTAGCTATAAAAGAGCCTTCAGTTATCGAACACGGTGAAATGGACTCACCGTTCCTGGCATGATTGCCTCGACTCCCTTCTCTCTCATCATCTGCAGAATCTTGTTGATCATGCTCGTGAGATGCATATGCGGATGGGAAAGACGGCGAGCGGCGTCCAGAACGACCTCTCCTTGCTGCAGAATCACCCGTTCCAGGTAGTTGTCCACCATCTGAACATATGGGTTGTTGATGTCCATTTTGAGATCCTAAACAGAATGAATTGAATCGGAAATGATTGATTGGTACCAACCGTCATTGAGCAGACATAGAACGCATTGAATGAGTCCACGATGTCGGAAGCTCTCAACTGCGCTCTTCTTTTTTCCTGTTGATCACACCACTTGGACGACAACTAAAACGAAACATACAACGTCATGTTTCTGATAGATTTAGAGGTTACCTTGGAAATCAGATCGGTGGTTCCGTTGTTCTTCTTCAGAGATGCAGTCATTGCGAGGATCAATCCGCACAGCAAGTTAGAGAGTTCGACACGGTTGATGAGACGCATAGCGAGACGGTTCAACGATCGAGCCATCGTGTAGCCATCTTCAGTATTTCCGATTTGGAGAATGCATCTCAGAACCGACGTGATGATGGCCATGACAGTATCCGGCGACGCATTCAGAGGCTCCATAGAAGGATCCTGTTCCACGCCTCCAAGAAGCTGAAAATTTCAATTGAGATGATGAACTTTCTGTGAATAAACTTACAATGAACAGCATCTGAGTACAAGACTCCATCGGTGCTTTGATATCACGCCCG
>LR537854.1:1124218-1162845 GCA_900883565.2 Caenorhabditis panamensis | reverse complement strand
TGTCCCACGAGCTCCGCATACGAGACTTTCGTCGAGAGACGCTCGTTGTCCGTGACCAACTTGAGCAGTGCTTCCAGCGCTTCCTTCCGCTCCTGCCACTTCTTCGACTCCCTCAGTTCATCGAAAGTCGTTGGCAGCTTCGGGAGGATGTCCACCTCGTCGATGTAGTCCCAGTTAGACATTGCTGAAACAAAATGAACAATAAGAGCATAAATTTTCGAGAGGAGAGACAGAGAAGTGCGAGAAGAGAGGGCCAAAGATTTCAACAATAGATTCGATTTAAACGCCGGCTGACAGGCGAGCGTTTTGTTTCCCGCGCGAAAGTTTGTATTTCTGATCGATATGTTTGTGCCGATGGGAGTAATTGGGGTCAGTCACATGGTCACTGGAAGAACATTTCCGTGGAAAAGGGGAAATCGGCGTAAAAAAACGCGATTTCGCAATAGAGACGGCGAGAAAGAAGCGCAAACAGCGAAGGAACAAAGATGGCTCAATTGCACTTGCCCCAAGTCGCGCATTGACTGCAAGCCACAAAAATGACATGAATTTTTGATGAGTTTGGAGACTTCTACTCGAGACGCGTTAACCAGAAAGAACCCAATGTGATTATGGCAGCTACCCGCAAGTAGTAGGGAAGCTATTTTTTCTGCGAGAAACAAGGAAAACAACTCCCAACTTAATGCTGCCTTAGGAATCGGAGAAAGCGTTTTGTTACACATGAATGAACGGAAAACGCTGACGTTTCCCCCTCCTGATTTTTGAACGTGTTGGATTGCGCGCTCAGAAAATTCGCGGGTCGTCGACTCGTGCGCATTGTGCGCACTGTGACGGACTTTTGCGGCCATCGAAGGTTCATCGCCGATCGCGCGAGAATAGAAATCGGTGTCGGAACTGAATAAATGAAAAATGCTGATTTTTCTCTGAAATAATCCGAAAAAAGGGGAAATTACGCACGGAACGGGGGGAATGATGACAAATGACGACCGCTGACAAATTGAATTTTGGGGCGGCGCGACACACTTTTCAACGACTGTGACCGTAGTAAATATTGGGTCTCGACACGACAATGCAAAAATGGCGGCAGTTTGAAATTGCATGGAGTAGTTGGCTTGTAATATTGCAATATTGGACGAAATTCGATGATTTATGTGATGATTAGAAAATAAAACGATGGAAACTGGTGTAATTGTGTGATGGAAGGCTTAAATTGTACGTTTTTGGTGATTCAGGCGTGTTATGACTGAGTTATCTTGGGTTTTCCGTTGGGTTTTTTTCGGCAGTTTGAATTGATGTTCGGTTAGAATAATGCGGAGTACACGAAAAGTCGTCGTTTGAATTCTGATTCTTCGGGAAGGAAAGAGAGCAGCAAATGAAATGAGAAAAGCATCACCAAGAGACATCTCACGAGCACAGTCAGTCCAGCTAGCTCGTCTTGGAAAATCGATCTGTATCTGAAATGAAAACGATAAATGAATAGTTCAGAAGATTGTTTTCAGGAGTAGACCCCTCGTAGTTGATTCCAGTCCTTTCACAGTCCAGAATCTGCCTTGCATAACTCGTCGATTGTTCTGACAAGCCAATTCATTATTCTGCGCGTCTTTCCGCAGATTATGTCATCACAGCAAGCATTTAGCGCATTATTCTCGTAATACAAGTTGGCGTAAACTCGTTGCGGCTTGTGTTACCATGTTTATCGCCGGCCTCTCCTTCCATATCAGTTCCCTACGCCACTTTTCGTTTCCATCTCTCCCGTCCGAAATGCGATGGGTTCCGCTACTTTTATTGTTTTTAGAAGTTCACAGGTACTACTTATCATTGTTTGGTGATCATTGGACTAAGGAAATTTCAGTGTTCCAACGCCTACAAAACGACGGAAGACGCAATTGTATATGAGTGAGCAGGATAGGGCAAGTTAACTTTACTGATTTCTCATTGCAGCTAGCATCGATTTGGACACGAACAGAAAGAGAAATGTAGATCCAGAAGTGGTGCCGGATATCGGGTCACAACTGCCACCAGTCAAGAGGAATGTCACACAAGCTCCGGATTATGGAGACTATGAAGACTACGAATTGACAGCGAGGCCTGAGGAATCGACTACTACAGTACCCAAGATAACTTTCAAGAAAGTCGCAACGGAAAGAGTGGGTCCTCGTGATCGTATCGTTTATTCGTTTCATTCCAGCCGACTGCGGTTGATTCTCAATTCACACCACATTTGAAGATCTCTCTGAAATCTCAAAAGAGTAGTGGAGAAGTTAGAGATGAAGTTTCACGGCTCATGGGAGACTTGCATCGAGAAGAACTGACTCTGCGGACTACAGTAACCAAAGAGAACATGACGACGACTCCGACGATGATTGATGTTTTGTTATTGGGCAACGAGACAATGTTCTTCCAGGATGAAGAAGGTTCCGGAGACGTGGAGATGGATGAGGCTCAGAATTCTACGTTTTTGAATTCCACATCCACTCAGAAACCGCTTCTGTTCACTACACTCATTCAAGAGGTATCACGCGGAATCGCACTCGTTTTTGGTGTTTTCTGGCTTCTAGACCAATTTTTTCTAGAAAAACGCATAGAAAAGAGGGTTGGACACATAGAATAAGTTAAATCTCAATGATTCTAGTTGACCGCAGTAGTAAACAATCTTCAGATCAAGTCGATCCCAGTGACTGCACGTCCTGATCCGTTCGAACACCTCGATTACGATCTCACTGACCATAGTAACAGTAAGAAACCGAGAAAAAGGACCCGACTGGACAGGTTGAAGAAGTACAAATCATTGAAGGCAAGTTCAAGTTCAGCAGGAAATGCTTATGTTTGTTTGTAGCTTCATGGCGGAGCTGTTGGGAAGATCAGCAAGACTCCAGCTTCAACTATACACGCGGTGACAGTGAAAGGGAAGAGAAGGAAGACATTGAGAAAACTGAACAGAATCGACAAAATGAAGAAGGTGAAGTTCCTGAATCAACGAGTACGAGCTCAGAATAGAATGAGACTGCGGAAAGTGTTGTCGAAAATGATATTCGGGTCGAGGGACAGAGTGGCGAGCACGCAGAGATCAACGAAACTGAAATTTGTGGGGAGCAATGGAGTGGTGACTCCGGCTCCGTTTAGTGTGGATTCGGCGACACTCAATCACATTGACTCGAAGACGAAACGATCGGAGAGGAAGAAGAGAGAAACAGATAGAGGAGAAGAGGATGGAGAGCAAGGTGAGCAAGCAGAAGTTGTGTCTTCTGGAGGAGGGTGGGACACTGCTCCGATAGAGACCAGCATCATTGAGTCCATCAATGAGGAGCCGCACCCAGCGTATCATTTGGTAGGAAGAACTCAAGTGGAACCGAGTCAAATGATTAACGAGGAGGCTGGAGAGGAAGACGAAGAAGAAGGAGAAGATGAACAGTACTCTGTGGAACGAGAATCAACGCCAGTGAGAGATGGACTGGTGCAAGTGACGCTCAACGGGAACTCGGTGAACTCAAGAACATCAAAGTTGCGAATGGTAACGTTGAAGTCGGTGAAGAAAGTGAAAAAGAAGGAAAGCACAAACGGAGTAGCACTTGTGGTGCCGACCGCAAAGAAACCAACGTGAGTATGGAGAGCTTTCTAAATGTTCCAAGTTCTTCTTTCAGAATGCTTGAGTTACTAATCGGCGACTTTCTGGGCCGTGTTCCACCGATGGCCCACTCGCAATACATCTCGCAGGAACAATGGTCTTGACCTGTTTTCATCTCCCCCACTTTAATCATTTCCGATTCTCTCTCTCTCTCTTCTGTGCAATAAACTTATTTTGTTCACTTGCTCCCTTGTGTACCCACCAAGGTGTTCCGTGTTCCGCCGTAGTACAGCTCCCTGCCTCCGAGCCTCACTCACACAACATGTGCACCTCTCCCACCGACCGACACCAAATATTTGCGTTTAACCCCCGGCCGCCGCTGACCAACCGACTCGGCTACCTCTTCAGCATATTTCGCATTATGAATATATTGAATTCAATGTTCCTTTTCCCTTCAAAAGTCTCTTCCTTGATGTGCTATCCGTGTTGTTCACTCGTTTTTTTGCGAGACGAGGAAGTGGTCTACTCGAGATACCGTACTCTCTGGTTGGAGTGCCGAGCAACTGGACAGAGCTCTTTGCGCAGTCCGCCAAAACAGACTGACCGTCACTATTCGCGCATTTTTGACACATCTCTTTCACATTTTCCCCCTTCCAACTTTCTTTGCACAACATCACTGACAATCTGTTCACGCATGACCACAAGATCATCCAACGACTGATGGTTCTGTGTAGCCCTAAGCTTACCGTATCTGTTTCCGAAAGAGAGACCGATTATCCTATCCGAAATCTTAAAAACTAGCTTTTCTACTTATCAGCACTACAAACAGTTGCCTCTCTTCCTTATGAAATCTGGTTCATATGTATCTCTATCTTCCCATTCATCAGACCCCTTGGAATCTGAAAGTTTCAAAAAGTTTGTTCCAATGACCTATCAGTGCAACTGATGTGTACGGCATCCGCTCGTTGTTCCCTCCAGGCGACGCGGCTCAAGATTACGTTTGTTTGCTTTGATATGCGCGGCTTCTGCATTTGCAAATGTATACTGTCCATCTTCTTCTTCTTTCTCTGCTTCTTCTTCCGCGCACCGCCCAGCTGACCCGTCAGACCGAAACAAACTCAGTTTTGTCGAACAACAACCCAACTCTTTACAGGCTCTTTCTTTCCAAAGGGTCGAATGTCCAGACCCAACCAAATAGTCACGCAGTTCCCTGCGTTGGATCACGAACCGCGTGGAAACGGTGAGTGTATGCTAATTTTTGACACTATACTAGTACGATTCTCTCTCATAATCCGTTAATTTCCTGTGCAGGCGAGCGGGTTAGTCATTAGCTTAAAAGGTGTCCCCGTCTCATTTCCTTTAAGGAGGTGGGTGGAGTAAATACAGCTGGTCTCTTCTCTTCTGTTACATTCGTTTTGGGCCTGTACCTTTTCTATATTCTATGTATTTGGAATTCAAAATTAGAATATCATTGCAAATCGAATGTTTCACTGGCCAGGTAGGGTAGTTTACTTCTGCGGCGTCCTGCGCCATCGGCCACACAAAACAGAAATTTCACCATTTTTCTCAAACCTTTTTGTAAAAACATTCAGAAAATTGTGTTTTTAAATGTTTTTACAAAACATTTCGCAAAAAATAGTGGGAACTTAGCAAAACAAAGTCGAAAACAGTGAACCGCTAAAAGCGCAGACCGACGCGGCCTCAGAGTCGAGGGCACTGATTGACAGACATGCAATATTTGTAATGTTTGGTATTCTAATGATAATGTGAGCTGAAAAACGAGCGCTAGAGTAGCAGATAATCTGCCAAAACCGTGCAGACAAACAAGTGCAAACGCACTTCCCACGAGAAGGACGACACTGTTATTCATTGTGAAAACGTGAAGAGCGTCCCGATGATTGTTGACTCACTCGGTATCATATGTCACAACATTGCAGGACCACCTCCATCCTACCGCAATTCGGCTGCCACCGAGGATTCCTGGAGCACAATGTCTGGCTCAAATCGTAAGTGTCATTCATTGAGGATCATTATGGAATTCATACTTCAGAAGCAATGGGGCAACGGCGGAGTAGCTGGAACAACTTGGTGCAAGTTGGCGGAGATCCCATTACTCCTAAACAAGTGGTTTGTTGAATTGAACAACAATTTCTTTTCTACCAAATCATTTCCAGCCCCCACGTCCGGCACCTCCAGTGTCTACAACTTTCTCCACTGGCTCAAGAACTTCGTCAATGATGGGAATCCCTCCAGGCACTGTATTCACCACTCAATTCTCTGTAAGTTCTCACCGATTGTTGTGATTAGTGTAGTTCTAGTTCTCCCTAGGAAGTAGAGACAGCTCATGCGCGAATCCAGACGGTACGCTACATAGACGAGGCTGGGGATGATAGTGGTAGGAGCACGAGTCGCGACACAGTCACAGAGGTGCTGAAAGCTTAAGTGAATGAAAATATCAACAACTGTGTAATTTGCAGGCTCAAGGACAAGCAATGCCAATGCAAAAAGTGTTCTCCAATGAACCGAGACTTGTGTCAGCTCCAAGACCTGCAGGCACTATTCATAGTTCTGGAAGTATCCCTCCATCCAGAGCTCAATCCATTATCATTGGCACAAACCCTTCCCCTCCCCTAACCATGAAGAATCTTGACACGAAGAGTAAGAATCAGAAGCCGAAACGAAACCGACTGCAGGAATTGAAAAACTTGTGAGTATATAGTGACATTACTCTAAAACTCAAAGAAATATCTCATTCCAGCTGTTCGCGTCCATCCTTTATCGGATGCTGTCTGTGTTTACTCCTTGCTCTTATCGTCGCAATAGTCATCATCATTATTCTCGCCGAAGTTCTGCCATCTCCAAAGCAGGCGACCTTCACCTGGATTGCTCCACAATCACTGACCAATGGGCAAAATGTTTCTTCAAAGATTGACATGAAAGTAGACAAAGAGAGGATCAGATTCCAAATGACTGGAGCTGCGCCGATGAAAGGAAACTTTATCAATTATTACGATTTTAACAATGTAAGATCCACTACTGTTCGGTTTCCCGGTGTTTTAAGGCCCGATTTTTTCAAGACTAATCTGTGATAAGTGATTATTCTTGCAGAACCAAGCAATCGTAATCGATCAGTCGTTGAATGCAAACGGAAAGAACCTCTACTGTTTCATAGTGCCTCTTGACAGATCCGCCATGCCGAATGCTGGGCAGGTGCGGAAAGCAGCGAAGAACTCTGTTCTGAGACATCAGCAAGAATCTGGATGGCAGGAGACGTGGACATGGATCCCATCCCCACTTCAACAAACGGTTTGTGTAAACTTTACTGGTCAAAGAGAAACTCGACGCTTTCCAGAACCAAAACATGTTCAACCCGCCGATTCCGGAGTGCAATGGATCTCGAATTGTTCAGCTTCAATCGACTTCCGACCAGAGAAGTGAGTTGTTCTTGAAGTTGTCTGAAAACCGTATCTCTCCCTTTTTCAGACCGCCGTTGCACTGACTGCTATGACTTTTGTCTTCCGCAATATGGAATTGCAAAGGATGCGGCGAAGGACAATGAAGAGTATCTGAATGTTGTTCAGCGCGACTGTTTCTACTTGTTTGTGCCAGAGTGGAGGACTTATGCCCAGGCAAACACCATTGAGCAGAACCAGCAAGATTTTGAGAATTACTACCGCAACAGACAGCACATGCAAGTGTCTTACGGAAGCAGTGGACCGAATGACAGTCGATGGATTCCATTGAGTGGAATGCCACGACAGATGATGAATGCTACGGGGGCATTTGTAGGTCAGGTTGGCAATGCGATTGGGAATTTAAGGAACAATGTTTATGGTGCTATCACTGGGCAACAGTCACAACAGCAGCAGCAGCAGAACATGCAACAGCAGCAGTACGGCAACGGAAACGGCCAGTACGGTCAAGTTCCCTATCAGAACGGAAATGGAAATGGCAATGGAAACGGACAAATGCCAAATCAAATGGGGCAACAGCAAATGGGACAGCAGCAACATGCTTCTGGCTATCATCCAGCTGTCAATGGAGTTGTGAACTTGAATGGAGTGAATGGAAACAACGGGAACACCGAGTACAATGTGCAACCGATTCAGCAGCAAGGACAAGGAACGCAGCAGTCGATTAGCCCGGAAATGAGGAGACAGGCGGTTAGTGAAGAGGAGGGTGGATAAAACAACAGTGTCGATGTTTCAGCCATATCAATTCCACACAAATGTGAACAGCGGATACACCAATCAACAGTGAGTGTTCATTCAGGGTCAGGAACCAACTTTCTTTATCTTTCCAGACCTCAAGTATCATCCGGAAGTACTAACATGAATGGGTTTGGTGCGCAGCCTGGATATCAGACAGCGCGATACGGATTCAACAAGTAACAATTTTTTCGCCTTATTCGTATCCCGAAACTCATTTTAGCAATGACCCAAGATCCAACGGACTAAGCAACAACGTCAACGGCCAGCATAACTCGGCAGTCAGCAGTCACACATCTGCTCCAAGAATCGGAGTGTGAGATTCTTCGAGATTCGATTGTCAAATCTTTATCTTTTCGTTTCAGTCTGCTGAACGAGTTCGGCAATCCAGTGAACATTCATCCGTCCCAACAGGCGACAATGCAAAATCAGCAACAACAGCAGTCGCAATTGAATCAAATGAATCAAATGAACGGCTTGAACCAAGTCAATCCGAATCCACAGATAATGCCAATGACCCAGGACAATCCGAATTTTGTGGCAACTTCTGGAGGACTTGCTGCAAATGACAATGGACAATTCTCCCAACGACTCCAGCAGCTTATGGTGAGGAGAAATATAAGATTTAGTGAGATCACTAAAGTTTTTCAGGGAACTGCATCGAACTACCGTCCGGACGTTGAGCCTGTGAACTACAATGTTCCCGTGTACAACCAACCGAACCGGCCCGACGCCCTGTCTCGTCAAGGCCGCATTTTCAAGTAAATCTCAGTGCGAACCCATTCCACAATGCTCAATTCTTCTAGAAGAGTCCTAGACCACTATGGTGCTGAATCGTATAGCTGAATCATGCTAGTCAATGTTTGTACAAAACCCGTCTAATACACCTATAATTTATTACGCAATTGTCTTTCTCATGTCTGTGGCATCTACTTCCTCGCTTTGCATCTTTGAACCTCATTATCTGTGATATCTACAAATGTCTCTATTCATACATAAAGCTTTATTTGAGCAGAACTTTCAATTTCATTTTATCAGATTCCCATCACATCCCATTCGAACTCGGCGTTGTCGTCGACGTACTTGACGGCACTGGCAAGAATGGTCTGGAACTTGACGTAGTCCGGTGTGGAGTTCTGACGAAGACGGCGCAAATTGCGGTCAAAGCTGGAAAACTTTGACGGCATGGATCTGGAAAGTTTCAAAGTTTCGCTAGATGTTCAAAATTGTTTTCCGACTCACGGGAAGATGAAATCGTGCTTGAGAATCTTCTTGGCCTGGGCCATTTCATCGACAGATTCCATCTCACGCCATGGCAAATATCCTTCGACAAGTTCAGCGAGAGTGTAGTAGAGACACCACAAATCATCGACGGGGCCCTGTTCTCGACGGTCATGCATGCGATACGAGCAGTAACGAGTAGTTCCTCTGAATCCGCAGTAGTGACGAGTCTCACGGAAACTACCGTCGTCGTTTCGGAAGCGACGGGACATTCCAAAGTCCACGAGGTACACCTTTTTGCGGTTCTCGTCCAGGCCGAGACAGCAGTTTGTCGGCTTCAGATCTCTGTGCAGCCAGCCTTTTCCGTGCAGGGATGAGAGAGCCTCGACGATTTGGATTCCGATTCTGACAGCCTGAAACGAGAATTTCCATTCTGTCAAAAGATGATGCTCACCGCAGGAATGGACATCTTTTTACTCGGCAAAATCTTGCGGATGTCTCCAAGGTTTCTCCCGAGCATTTGCATCACAATGTAGTTGAAAGCCTTGTACGGACCGATGTAGTAGACGATTGGGAAGTGCTTCGTTCCGAGCATCTCGTCTAGCACCTTCGACTCCAAAATCATTCTAGGAGAATCATTGGTCGTCGATCTCTCCACTTTCACCGCCACTTCCTCATTGTTCTCAAGGTTTCGAGCTTTGTAGATCTGTCCGAACCCTCCGCCCGCAATCATTTTCTCCACCAAGAACGTTTCGTTCTTCCCTAGAAGAGTTTCGGGTTCCAAGTACGCCGGTGCGTTTTTGCCACGGAGTTCCGACTTTGGCGCATTTTGTTTCAATTGACCGTTGTGTTTGTTGCCATTCCGATTACGCTGAAGGAGGTTGTCAGAAAGACGCTTTTGGAGAGATCTCTCAACTCACGTTCAACATACTTGGTTAATCAAGAAATGACAAGTTGGCGGAATGCAAAATAAAGAAAGACGTGGTTGTTTGGCAGATAAACTCTGAACGTGACATGCCAATTTACTCAATTCGAAACTCCACGTTTTTGAAACGTGTATCACCTTATGAATCGATTGAGCCCCTGTATCAATCAGTTTGGAGTTTTCAAGTGATCGAAATGGCGCATTGTAAGAATCCTGAGAAGTTCTTCCCCACTCTCAAGTCACCTGCTCTCCCACCCGGTATCTTCAAAGTGAGTCCAATCACCGAATATTCAGCTATCATTTCATTAGGGAAAATGTGCGCTCGTGACTGGCGGAGGAACCGGAATCGGAAGAGGAATCGCCACGATTTTCGCTCATCTGGGAGCCAGCGTCGCCATTGCATCCAGACGTTTGAATGTTCTCGAAGAGACCGCGGCGAGTATCAGAAAGGAAACCGGCGGGATCTGTGAACCGTTTCAAATGGATGTCAGAGATCCGAAGATGGTTTCGAGAACTTTCGATGAGATTGGTGAAAAGTGCGTTGTTTTCATTTCAGGTTCTCAGGTCAAATAGTTGTATTTTCTAGGTTCGGAACTGTCCCTGATATTCTGGTGAACAATGCGGCGGGTAACTTCATCATGGCCACCGAGAGACTTTCCCCAAACGCCTACGGAACCATCATCGACATCGTCCTCAAAGGAACTCTCAACGTGACGACTGAGCTCGGACGCAGATGCATTGAACAGAAGAAGGGCGCAGCGGTGACTAGCATCACTGCCGGATACGCCAGAGTCGGCGGGCCGTTTGTGCTCCCTTCTGCCGTTTCCAAGGCTGGCATCGAGTCGATGACACGGTCTCTGGCAGTTGAATGGGGAAAACACGGAATGCGTTTCAATGCGGTCAGCCCGGGAGCTGTTCCGACTGAAGGGGCTTACGGTCGTCTGTACAGTGGAGATGCCAAGAAGGCAATTGAGGCTACCAAGGCGCGAAGCCCGAGTGGAAAGAACGGAACACCCGAGGAGATTGGAAACTTGGTTGCTTTCATCTCTTGTGATCACATGTCTTGGATGAATGGATCGGTAGGCTAGAAAAAACTTTGAAGAATATGCAGATCGCTGTTTCAGTTGATCAACTTTGATGGAGGCATGCAGTACATGAACCACAGCTCCCACATGTCGCCCCTCCTCCATGAATTCGATGCGAAACAGTGGGAAGAAGCTGAGGAAACTATTCGCGGAAGAAGCAAGAAATCGAAATCGCAGTAGTGTTTCTAACAGTTCCAAGAGCTAATAAATCCTTACTAGTATTGAAATTCAAGTTTTGTGTGTATGTTTGCGGCTTTTTCTCTAATGATCTCCGATAAAGTGAAAAGAATGTCTAAAACTTTAAAAATTGTAACACTCACACTAACACGAGCCGCTTATAACCGAGGTCCGCAACGCCGTGAGCGGTTCTATATTGCACATCTTCTTAGCCACATCGTCAGAAGGCGGGCAGCGCGAAATAAGTGTGCGAGTCCGATCGAGGGTCTTTCTGGTCGACGCACGCGATTGCTAGCCAGCCAGCCACCAAGACACTCCCGTCAGATACGAGTGTATGCCGTCCAAGTACTGACCAACTGTGCGTGCCGCACAAAGTTCTCTTCCAAATTACAAGTCCAACGGGGAGAGAGTGAGCGGCAAGATCTGAGCCAGTTGTAAACCACGTTTCTGAGCCATAACTTCTGTTGCTAGGAGTCCTTGAAGCAGTTTGTCTACCAACATGGACGGCCTGCGTTTCTCATTCCATTTTTCGTCTTCATTTGTCCAGTTTTCCATGATCTATTTGGTTCTTCTCCTGTTTGGAACCGTGGTTAGTTATGCTTCGTGATAGAGCTTTATAATGGCTTGAGTAATTTATAGAAATGCTCCAAAAGTATGCTAGAGATGTGGGGTGCTCCATCGGGAACTTACTATCCTAAAAACGCTAGCCAATACGAGTGGCAAGATTGTATGATTGCCTGCTACAAGATGGATGAATGTGTTCTGGCAGCTGAAGTGTCGACGGATGTTGGATGCAACCTCTTCACATACTACAATGTTACGACTGTAGTCAAAACTGACCCA
The DNA here is from genome assembly GCA_900883565.2 of Caenorhabditis panamensis. Classification (NCBI taxonomy): domain Eukaryota; kingdom Metazoa; phylum Nematoda; class Chromadorea; order Rhabditida; family Rhabditidae; genus Caenorhabditis; species Caenorhabditis panamensis. The sequence goes on along the minus strand of LR537854.1, from coordinate 1,150,824 downwards.
TACACCACTAAAGTAGCTTTCAAGGTTCATCAATCCAAACATTCGTGTTCAGAAAGGTTTCAAAACAATCAATTTCAGATGAACGTTCCTGACGACACGTGTCCATCTTCGAAAGACCCCCCGCTTTTTGGTAGTGAGATAGCCTATGTAAAAGTTGTTCTGGAGAAAGTCTGATAATGAAAGAGAATGTTCAGTGTAATGTGATAAACCCAATTTCAACGGCTCCTTCCAATTACCATCAATGGGCGTACACTATCATCCAACCTTCGACTGGAACATGGACCTTGACTTACTACCGTGATTTTGATTGTAGAATATCTGGTAAATGCGTGGTTTTTCAGCTTGTTACAACACCGAGACTCCGATCACCATTAACAACACGATTTATTGCATTTTCGTAAGGCAACTTTGCTTGTTTTCAACTGTTTTTAGCGCGACTCCACTATTCTCTTTAGGCATTGTCGGTGCAAACGAATTATTCGGTTGCCACCTCCAGTTGTGATTATAGAAATGGGAGTGTTGTGGCACCCCTGGATGACGATCAATTCGTTGCTATGACAGGTAGACATCGAAACAACATCCCTTATCAGTTTTTCCACAGCGGTGGCAGCGTCAACTGGAAATACTTACTGGACATCGGGAACCTTGGACTCATCTTGCGCGGCCAACTACTCTGAAGGATATAATACTGCTGAGCCGAATGGAAAATGTGGAGTTTCTCAGCTGTTCCAATCCTCATCTGGTTCCAACATTCTTGGAACTTTTCAACCAAACTATCCCTGCTCCGGAGGAACCTGCAACTCTTGTCTGGCGATCTCTTCAGCTGGACTACAAGACGTGAAGTGCACCGGAAGCTACTATGTCATGTGCCTGGCACAGGCATACACCGTTTCGAACAAAGCAGTGGTTTTATGAATATGTTTATCTTTATAAATGTTCAATTAGAAGAGACGAGCGCTGATTGGGGGAAAGCTTAAAAGAGAGAGAAGGATCATAAGTTAAAGATCGAATCAGAGAGAACGGTGATGTAAGAATGGTTTGGAGGGTGGTAGTAATTTGAAAAGAGATCACAGATGAGAGTTGAGAGGAAGGGAAACAGAAGGAACGAGTGAGCATTCAGTACTGGGAGAGTTTGCGTGGTCCGTTCGGATTACGTGGGTCAACGTTCAGCGAGATTTTGCGATTGGGGCAGACACCGACGCGTCTGAAAGAAGGAAACCGGTGATTAGGTGACTCTAGTAGTTACTCACTTCTCGATGTTCTCAAAGTACTGCACGTGGGCATTGAAAGAGTGCTTCCGGCGAAACTGCCGGACCTGGGCGTCGAATCCGTCACGGATGAGTTCAATGAACGAGCAAATCAGCAGACGCCACGCACGACTTGTCTCTTTGCTCTGCTTGACGCCGTCTTGCTTCAGGATAACTTCCACCATAATCTCCTGAAATCTGTCCCATTCTTGATTGCTGAAACCATTCTCGTGCTTCAGGCTGACATGGTTGGCTCCGATTTCTCGAAGAAGTTCGGAGTCCTGGAAGGAGGAAGTTAATGAGTTTCAATGAGCTACTTCGATTCCTACCACATCCCCCTCGATGATTTTGTCGAGAAGTTGGAGCAGATACTTTGAATGATCCGCCACAGTGCGCACTTGATTCGGATTAGTCGACAGTGAGTAGGTGGCGGATTGGAAGCATTGCGACACGATTGGACAGTTGGACTCGAGCTGAAAACAACTGACTGAGCCGTCATCTCTAACTTAATCACTTGACTATCACGACCACTCTGTTCACTGGAGCGGAAATGACGAGTTGTGGAACTTACTCTGGTGAAGCATCGGGTGAGCACCACGATGAGCCCTTTGGTGTTGATGTGTCTCCAGGAGCGACGGATCACCGAGACTTGGGAAGGTGTGAGCTGGGCACAGACTGGGATAACGTTGCGTGGAGACAGCGAGATGCTACCGGAACGATCACGAGCTGACATGGATTCTGAAAAGAACAATTCGGGATGTTTAGAGTTAGAAGAAGAAGAAGATCGTTTCAAAATGAGGTGGTAGTCTATAGAATTTTTGATGAGGGGACAGAGTTGACTTGAATGGCCCGTAGAATAACAACTAGAAGGATGCGAAAACGGAGAATGAATGGTGGGTCGTCGGATTGGCGGGGCGCGCACATGACGGGCGACACCAGAAATCATGTCTTCTCGGCAGGGTGATGGCAATGTTTATTCTGGCTTCCTACTGAAGAAGCGTTGCCACAAGAGGCCAGGTATGGCAGACGGAAGTCGGGTATAATGACTGGTGTAGGGCCAGACTGGCAACGAAGAGGAGAACAAGAAAGGGCTCTGAGAAGGAAAGCTTCGGTGTCTGGTGTAGTGCGAGTGCAGCGTCGGGAGGAGCTAACAATAGCCTTCCAGATTAGATCAGCCATGGCATTTCGCTCCCCGATTAGTCACATTTTGATCTACGAAAAAAACTATACAAAGTAGTCAGAACGGCGGGCGGAAGAAGACAGCAAAGTCCCCCCAGCCAAATCAGCTTATCCAACGATTAGAACGTCATGCTACAACTCTACAAATGGCAAACAAAGACGTCTGGTGGTTCTGGTGTTTTCTGTTTCGTTTCGAAATATCGCCCTGGGGCAAGAAATCGGTAGGAGAAGAGAACCAAGAAGTGGCAATCTCGTGATGGATATTGGTTGAATCGACTCCAGAGAATGTTCCGGAAGGACGAAAGGAAGAGGAGGAGTACTAGAGCAAGTTCAAGCAAATATTTGAGTTCACCAAGAGGCTTCCTTCCGAGTACTAAAAACCAATCTAGGACAGGTGATACTAAATCCGTTGGCTGCTCATTCCTATTTTGGTTGCAAAAAGAAGAGACCGACGTCACGCGATATGCAGTGTGTCTATCACCACCTGGTCTATTATTATCACGTCATCAGCAGAAAAACAGAAGAAAGGAAGCTTCAATGTACAGTAGGACAGAGATCGCGAAAGGGCATGGTCTTTTAGCTTCAATTGACGGCGCCTTGCCTTTTGACGTATTGTGTAAGGTCAACTACTTGGAAATGAAAAATAAAAACTCGACTGAAAATGAAATCGCACCTCGTGCACCATATGAGGGAGTTAGTCAGATGCAACACGTCAGGAGAACAACTCGAGATGTTTTGTAACCGGACACCGATGCAGAGGGCGTGAAAAGAAGAAGAAGAAGGAAGAAGTAACTGATGTCGAGAGGAACTAATTGCACTGAGAACAAGGAGTTGAGGCTGCTTCCGATATCCGGAGAAAACGAGGAAGAAGAAGGAGTAGGTGGTCGATGGTTGGAAGCGTGGAAAATGACAAAAAGGTTCAACATTCAAGGAGTGTCAGCTGAGAGTTGAGAGTTGAGACACTTGAGAAAGAAAACAGATTGTTTTTAACCATGGAAGCAGCAGGGTCAGACAAAAAATTCTGAGAAAAACCGACTTGACTCATGGTTTTCATGAAGGAAAGCGGTTTAAGGTTGAGAACAGTTTTCGTGTTTTCTTCCGTTTTCCGTTTCCCCAAAGCCAAATACTTTGTGAAAAGCCGATGACATCAGAAATATTCCCCGCCGAAAAAACATCATTCATGCCCGTCCGGAATAGCTGTCACATTTTGAAAAGATCGACCCGAAGAGAGATGTCTATTTGATGTTTCATCATGAGCTTTTCCTCGCCGGAAGTCATGGAGACCTAGAGGTTAAGTTTCAAGAACCAGAGGAAAGTGTTCAGTGAGGAAGGACTTTGCAAGGCACCCTGATCCCTAACCAAATCAGATGTTGTTTGCAAAAGGACAAGAAAAGACGTCGCGAGCCGGCGCGGAAGGCCGCTTCCTTTTTTTGGACAATGGACCTTTGTAAGTGACGCTGACACTGACACAAGACACGGCTTTTGTCCAGAGTGTTTTCAGCTGTTCCAACTACCAACTAGTACAGGACTCGAATTTCGTAGGCTACGAACATATAACGAAAAGAAAACAACATTGCTATCGAATGACTTTTGACGAGAACGGCGAAAACGACGAAGCTCCTATTTTCTGGAAATTGTCGACTTTTTTGCAAAAAAGAAGAAGAAGAAAAATAACGCAGTTGGGGCGATAGATAGCAGACGCACTGGTTCATGGCTGTATGTGACGTGTTTTGAGCAGCAAAAAACGCAAGGGTTCAACTATAAATACACAAAATGCATTGATATATTCTCCCGAAAAAAACTCTTGATGACGAGAACCCAGATTTCTTCTAAAGGTTCTATAGGTCTTCCGAAGATGTGTCAAATCGAATGAGTAAGTAGACAAGTAGATAAGAAAACACCTAATCTCCTCTGACGTGTCAGAGTGGAGATAGAGGATGTGTGACCTCACAAGTCTTTTCTTGGATAAATCACTTATTATTTGAGTCAGTTTGTGACGAAAGTTCGTGGACTCAAGCGAAATGTGAAGGGAAAAAAGAAAAGTAGATGGAGAGCAGAAAAAGCAGAAGACACTCGCTGACGTTTCGTCTCGTTCATTTCACTCGAGGTTAAGTTAAACACAAATTGACGTATTCGGTTCGACTTTTGTGTTTTCCGAATTCTCACGTATTTCAGTTATCATTATCTCCTCGTTACTGGTATTCTAGAATAACAAACAAACAACTCGAGGTATTTTCAAGCTTTGACGTCATTCGGTGCACACGGCCACACAAAACCAAAATTCTAGCGGTTTGCCGTTTTTGCCTTTATTTTGCTCATTTTCGACAGTTTTCTTTTAACTTTTTTGTCAAAAAATGTGGACAATCGTGTTTTTAAACTTTTTTTGCAAAAAAGTTTGTGAAAAATGGTCGAAAATGAGCAAAATAAAGACGAAAACAGTGAACCGATGAAATTTTTGTTTTGTGTGACCGAGGGCGCAGGCCGTCGCGGACACGGACTCGAGCCTCGAGGGCACCGATTGACGGACAGATAATAGTCTGAAAGCGCACTTACCCATTCCTGGACCGTATCGAGACATTGGAGAGCTGGGAGCACTGCGGGCCATGGCAGGGCTCAAGGAGCGAGATGTGCGGGGAACCGACAGGGAGATCATCTCTGAAAGAAACAACGTGGTGGTTATCTTCTGGAGGCATCTGGGGCGACTAGATGGGAGGTCTATATATCTGATTTTGAGCAGAAAAACTTGGAAAGCAAAACAGAGAGAAAGGCCAACGTGGTAAACAAGAGAGACGAATGGAGCGCCATGGACGGAAGGTGGCCGGAACGGACTGGAGTGCAAGTGATTTATGGAGAAAAGTGGAGGTAAACAGAGCAACTGGATGACCGAATCGTGGGAGGAGGAAGATTAGAATGCGTTAAGCTGGAATTGGTAGAGAGTTACAAGGGAACACCGCGAGGACACCACTCACCAAAATTATGAAAAAAATCAGGGTTATAGAGAAAAATAAGCTGAATTTATTAAGCTTTTCAGATTCTGCTAATGAGCATTTTGCGATTTTATACAATTTTTCAAAGTTTGTGTTTTTCTACTGATTTCTACTATTTTTACTAATTAGTAGTAAAAACACAAACTTTGAAAAATTGTATAAAATCGCAAAATGCTCATTAGCAGAATCTGAAAAGCTTAATAAATTCAGCTTATTTTTCTCTATAACCCTGATTTTTTTCATAATTTTGGTGAGTGGTGTCCTCGCGGTGTTCCCTGGTTAGTTGACGCTAAATTTGGAAAAGAAATGAAATGGAGCGCATGGAGAGCAAGGATTTGGTTTCAAGGAGCTGAAGTGATCAGATGAGAAGACAAGAGAGAGAGAGGAAGAGGGGCGGGGAATCGACAGATCAAGTTTGGTGTGCTAAATTTGGAAACTGCATTGTTTCTAACATGTTTTCTAACAAACATGATCTCAAGATCACCTGTAATTCATCACTTTCAAGGTAGAGCAGATGGAAATGAAACTATTCTAGGAGAATCGTTGCATTAGTCATTTGGAGTCACTTGGCTACGGAATGTTTGCCGCTTTGTGAGTTCTAAACTTCTGATTAAAAAGATACATCATTCCGTTGCACATAGACGAAGCTAATTAGTAAATGCTCAGATGGTTTTGGCTTGGCTAAACTTTGATCAGAGTTCTGAGAAGGCAAGGCAGACATTTCTAGTTAGTCATTCAGTTATTCTGAACGGAGATCTGAGCTCAGCAAGATTCAGTGGTCTTAAGATCCTAAATTTAACATGAGGAAGTGGATCTAACGCCTACAGTAAGAATGAATGAAACCCCGGGATACAGCGGCGCGCGGAACGAACGTGTTTTCGTGTGCCTGAATGCCCCTCCCATTCCAGTTTTCTTTCTCTATCTCTCCAGAGATAGGGAGCCAAAGAAGGGATGAGCATGACTAATTGAAAGAATAATAATAATATGGTGGAAGAAGCGAAAAAGAAGAAAAAGAAGGAAGAGAAGGCGCTACGCGGGTGGCTGCTTCCATCTGGTAGAAGAAGGAGCAGAAGGAGAAGATGATCATTATTATGACATGTCACCGTTTGACATCACGCTTGTTTTTCAGCGCCAGCACAAGGCTCTTGGACCAGCACAAATTAATTGGAGAGCGCGGCAGGAAGTAGTCCGACAATGGGCGCGAGAAGAGGTATTATTTTGAGTGTGACGGCATGAACGCTTGTTATCTGATATGCATGCATTTTCACGTCTGGCCCCAGGACTATCGAACTCGGTCCGATGGGGGGACTCTTGAAAGGATGAGAGCTCTCTTCGATTGTATATTGCTCTTGTCCGCCTCCATCCTCCACTTCATCATTGTTTTCAGTGCGAGTGATTCTGAGCTGTGAGACGAGACTCTAGGGAGCAGAATAATACAGTTGGCTGCGTTTTTGTCAATAATCTCTCGGAGACCGGCATTAATCGGAAATGAGGGGGGAACGAGAAAATAACGATGAAGTGAATCAACAAACAGTATAAGCTCTTGGGTATTCGCATGGATACTGTACTACTGTGGTCACGCACGCGGCGGGTCTCGCCACAAAATCGAATGAAAATCTAACTAATTTTGGTCTAATTGATTATCTCTAGATTCCAAATTGTCTTTTCTATTCGTTTCTCTCAAAAAAGTTTACGAAAATTGATTCAGAAACGATAAAACACCGAAAAACCGATTTCGCGTCGAGACCTGCCGAGTGCCACTAGAGGATTCTAAATCTGTACTAAAATTTGCAAGTGACGTCTCCAGAAAGTTTTCTGGAGCTCCAGAGGAAGTTTTTCTACGCGCTTTTGTTAAATTGGGTGTTTTTTCCGGGCTTTGTAAAAAAGGTTCCAAGTCTGGGTTCATATGGTGAAAAAAGCGTGATGTTTGGAAATTTCACAAAACAAAACTAGAGAGAGGACGGTCCGATAGATAAATTTACTAGAAACTTTGTATTACTGTGGTCACGAAATTTGAGAATGTGTGCTCACCTTTTCTTGGTCTGGAATTCCTTGGATATTTGACAGATTGGGCCTTTTGTTTGAGCATTTTCGTGGGATCGGACCGGAATTGAATTGGGAATGTAGTACACCTGAAAACAAACACTTTTCCTGTTTTCTCGGAAGTTATTTGTATGAAAAAGTGAAGCGGATTAACCGAGATCTGAAGCTTTTATAGAGTGCTCTATACTATTATCCGCTTCGTCATGAAAACAACATCACTCGGCGAATAATTCAAATGTTGCGCAGAATCTGAGAAATATCCGGACACGGATCGGAGGGTGAAACGAGTTGTTCATGCAATGCATCGCGTGCTGCGGAATAAGTTAGGTGAACTTCTACTTTGGGCGCTAACGTCAGTCGATAATGGGAGCAGAGTAAGAAGTCGCAGGAAGGGAGAGGAGGACGGCACCGTGCATATCTGATGACTATGGGATGATTGTGAGCAGTGGCAAAAAACTGGTTGCGGAAGGATTTGTGACGACAGAAGAGGTTCTATTGAAAAGTACAGGGATTGACGGATATGAGTAGTCGTCATGAGACCCAAGGGTTCGTCTAGACGGTGATGGAATTGCAGGGTCTATTGGGACAGATGGGCGGAAACAATAAGAGGAAGTGTGAATAGGTGAACACACTTTTTAGGGTCTTTTCTAGTTGTTCAAGTTAACATTTCGTAGGTCGTTGTCAAACTTTGAAATGCATACAGAGCATGTTTGCTATTCGACCTAGTACTTAAACTTTAAAGTTCAAGCTGAACAACAGTTAAGACCCACTTCTGAAGGTTAAATGAGCATTGAACTTTGAAGCTACATTACTTGGTTATGGCGAAAATGATTTAGTGGGTTTCAGATTATCAAACATAATCGCTCTTTCAAATGAGTATGGTCATTGTCATTTTAAAGTCATACAACAGTCTAAGCACGCCAATTTGAGAGATGCAGTGACTAAAGTCATGAGGGAATAGAACCAATGAAAGGACATGATTTGACAAAGATGCCGGGGTCAAGTAACATTTTAGAGCATAGAAGAGCTTCCGGTTTTTTATGAGGTTATAGAGTGGTCTCAAACTGACGTCTGCAAAGTTTTTCCGCTTACTTCTATGAAACGTTTTCTTGTTGTGATGACTCTCATAAAACCAATCACGAAAACCACTCGTGTCCCCGAAGCAATCAAAAGTTTTTCAGAGACTTGCACAGAAACACCTGGATATCAATTATGTATTGTTAGGATCACGTGCCGATTCTAAAGTTTTGAAGAATATAACAAGCTATCGCAGCATTTGAAAAATGCTTGAATCTCCGGAAGCAGGAGTTCCTTTCAACCTCACCGGCATCGAAGCGAAAGGAACTCAGAATCGGTGTAGGGTAATAAGGAGCAGGAAGTAGAGAAAAAACAAGAAAACGGAAAGAAAAACTGGCTTGCTTCATTCCCCATTAGCCTTTCCACGTCATCACCTACGGTAAACTAACTGAGCAATATACATAGATCTCGTGAAAATCAGAGTGGAAACAAGAGGAAATTCAAATTTGTCATGAAGAAAAGACATCAAAGTTGAGGAGTGCTAGTGCTTTTCGACTCGAATCTACATGTAACATGTCATGTCACTTTTATGGTTTTTCGTTTTCACTTTCGCTTTTTTGCGCCTCAAAACCGAACAAATCGTGTGACGACGGGACCCCTCAACGGTTGTTATTCGAGCGGAAGAAGGGCACCGAGACGTCCGTCGGGAGAGCAGCGCCACGCTTGATCCGCTTCTTCTTTTCAGTTTGTTTTTCTCCCATTTTTACTAGAAATATGTAATAGATAGAAAACGAAAGGAGGAGACGAGTTTTATTGGCTGCAAACCAAACGAATTTGTAATTCTGAAGTTTGAAGATGAAGTATATGCAGTGGTGGCATGGCGGCAAACGAGCAGTTTGCAAAACATTATCAGTTCAGCAGAAGGCAAACTGTCATGTGATTTCAAGCTTGCGCCTTTAAAGTCGGGGATACTGTAGTTTTGTCGTTTTCTCGGCAAAAAGTTTGGCGACGCGCTGCGAGATTAGGAAAGTCGTTGTGGTTTTGCTAACTTCGCATTCCAAACTCAAATGATTATGTCATAAAGCATTGGGATAAAGCATAGCGTAAGGATTTATGTAGGGAGTACTACTAGGGACCTAAAGAGCAGAAACTTAGTCTAACAAGTGGGGCGAAACAAGAGAATCTGTCGATGCCATCAGCCGGAAATGAAATCTTCCCCCCATCGAAGCCTCTGCCTACATCCAATCAGATCATCGAAAAGCTGCGTGCAACTTCATTCATAAATCAAATTTTGTGGTAATCGGGGGAACATTAACCAGAGTAAAAGAAGTGTTGTAAGGGATGGGTGGGACGGTGCTTAGAAGAGGGCAGCACTTGTAAGCCGCGATGTTTACCTACTAATCGGGAAGGATGAAGAAGGCAATCAGTGAATTGAATGAGGGGAATAAGGGAGAGGAAGAAACAAGAAGAAAAAAAGAAGAAGGTCACGTCGAGATGGACTGATCCAAACCTTGCGATAATTTATTGTCTCAGGTTGAAAACAAGAAAAGTAACACGGACACACGAGCACTTGATTATGGTGTCAACCTTGATAGAAAGACACCACTCACGTAGAGTGTGAAAGTTGGGGGATGGGCGGGGTGAGCTGGTGATCGGGGCATGTTGGGGGCGTCGAGGAGCATTTATTCCTTGGTGCTGACCTTCCATCCGAGAATGGCCTCCTCTCCGCAGGCAGAGACGACTTGAACGAGGACGGATCCCTCGTCTTTCTCGTAAGCCTCACGGACCTGGTTTCCGATGTCTCCCTCTGGAAGCTTGAGGTCGTCCTTCTGGTCGCAGGTTTCTGGGTCCATCAGGGAGCAGAATCCGTCATCGATAGCCATGAGCTGGAAGAGAACAGAGAGGTACAAGGATACAGGAACTCAAGATGACTTACCAAGTACTCACGACGCTTGACGACTGGAACATCCATGTTGTGGGTGGATGGGCAGATATCTTCAAGCTTCTTGGAGGTGAAGATGTCGATGGCGACCATGTGGACCTTAGCGTGACCGTGCTTTCCGGTCTTGGAGGTGGACATCTCAACAATCTGCAACAAAACAAGTAGACTTAATTCTGTAGAACATTCGTCACAACTAAATCGTCTTTCCGATCTTCTTTTCAAAGTGCTCAGCATTTATTAAAGTTGGCATCAATCAGGTTCAGCCGAAACTTATCCAAGTCATTCATCGCACTATGCTCTTCAGGAACCCATTGGACTCACCTTGCACGGGCGTCCCTTGATCATGACGTGCTCGTTCTTACGGAGAGCAGAGCACTGCTTTGGGAAAGTCTGGGCGGCTCCAGAGTCTCCGGTGTGGAAGTGCTCGTCGTCGTCGTGATGATCGTCGGACATATTGGTACCCTGGAACTGAATCAGATAAACTGCTTGAATATGTGTTAGGAAACAATGAAGAGTGAAATGGTATTCTTATGGTTAGTACCGACAAGCATGATGACAATTCGGGGCATTCAATCAACAGTTGAATGTGTAAAGAGGACATGATCACGGATCAATGCCACATCAAAGATTACTGTAGCTTATCAGCATACTGTACTGATAATCACAACAGGAAACCATCTCGTGCATCGATACGGTAGAAAAAGATTTTCAAAAGTTCCCAAACAGTCAAGATAGCTACGTAAATATGATCAAACTTCGTATCGCCTCACTATAGTTGAGTCGCTACGCAGCGAAAACCGCACCGCGTGGCCAGTCTTCCACTTTGCGATCGAGCGTAGTTGCTGTGTCGCGACCCTCCATTCGTTCTGGAGAGGCAGCCGACAGAAAAGATACACACGGAGGGAAGCGGCTTGCAGTTGTTGACGAACAGTACCTGCACGCTACGAACAACAACAAAGATAACGGACGTGGTCGTGCCACGTAAACAATGTGGAGGAGAAGGAAATCATAAGGGAGACTTTTTATTTCTGAGAACAGAATGAGTGCGGGTTTGAAGTCGAACTCGCAGAAGATTGTCCACCTGAGACCGAGTCCGTTTGCCAATAGAAGATTCGATGACAATTCTGCATTCTCGGTACAGTATCCCTGTAGTAGCTCTCGACGGGTCTCGTCACAAAATCGGATCAACTTTCTGAAACAGTTTTTGGTAAAAACGGATAGAAAAAAGAATTTGAAACTTAGAAATAGTTCATTCGACCAGGGATCAGAAGACTCCTTGCAGATGACTCATTCATGTGTGCACAAATATCTCATGGATCCTTCGGAAAGACCGCAACGAATGACGATCACTTGCGGTCAGAACATCGACCGACAGTTCATCTCGATGAGCGTCGACCAAGTGTCCCGGGAGACTTCTCTGAAACTGGCCGAGTCCAAGTACTTCGAAGCCGCGTTTCATCTCTCCGACAATCGAAAGTCCGTTCGGAAGGCTGCTGAGCAAGCGAGGCAATTCTACAAAGAGGTGTGGGGAAAGGGTTGAAGGTCCTAGATATGAAAAATTATCTTCCAGCACTTGATCCAACGTAACCCATTCCCTCCGAAGCACACATTTCAAGTTGTTCTGGAGAAACCGAAGAATGTGAAGAAGGCGAAGAGCGGGCCGGAGAGCGTGAAGAAGACTGAATCCAGTGGTGAGTCGTCCGGGGTTTGGAATTAACATGACTTGAAGCGTTTCAGTGTCTCTTCTGGAAGGAACCATGTCGCTGACATCGATGTCTTCTCACAGTCAGTTGTCTGCCACCAGTCCGTCGCATCCGATCAATCTGAAGACTCCCAAGGTAAGTATCCAGTGAAGTAGCAGGGTCTCGCCGCGAACTCGGTTTTTCTTGTCTTTTCTTGATTCTGGACCGATTTTTTCAAAAAAGTTTTGTGAGATCTGATAGAGAAGAAGACTCGGAGCCCAGACGTAGCTAATTTGATTAGAAGTGGGTTTTTCGTGGAAAATGTTCAGGTTACGTGTTTTTGACAGAAAACTTACAAAAATGAGTAATTCGCATCGAAAAAACAAACTATGTTTGGTCGCATTGACTGTTTATGGATTAATAATTTCCTCCTCTGTCAGATTTTCGCAGTAAGTACCTACTAAATCGTAGCGAAGCTCGCTAAATTCTACAAGAAAAACTGTGTTGATAACATAATCTGGGATTGTGTGTTCAGAAGAAGGTTCGTCATCGTATTCCGGATTCGCAACATTTCGATCGAAAGAGAGAAATGATCTCGCTGAACTCTCCTCTGCTCACCAACCGCTCAACAACTTCCTCTTCGAAGGACGAGAACAGACTGATGAACACGTTCAACACTCCAGAATAAGGAAAAGATGCATTCATTCACACCAGGCAGTTATAAATAAACTTTCAAATACATATGCTAAACAACGTAACCGAGTGAGGGGAATGAGAAGAAGAAAAATGGCATTGCACACAAATCACAGTGAGAAGAAGTACAGATGACTATTTCAGAAGCTAATTGGCTTTGGATAAACGTTTTTGCAGACAATTTGATATTCTAGTAACAACCAAGACATATGTTTTTCGGAAAGAAACCTGTTACCAATAAATTATTACATGGATGGGTATCCAATCTACAGTTCCGTTGACAACCGGTCTTGCTCGTTTTCTTTCTGCTCGTCAGTGAAGAAATGTCGTTTCCTTCTTTTTGCTGGAAGTTCCATAGCAGCTACTTGAAGTGGCCATCCTCCTCCGATGACTCCTGCTTGAACGGAGGCTCCTGTCACGACTGCGAGTTCAGGATCCACGCCGTAGTTTGCTGACATTCTGAACAAAATGAGTTCGGTTTTATTTAATGAAATGAACTCACTTGAAGAATCGTCCGACGATTTTGCGAACAGCTGGAACTTGAGTGGATCCTCCGACGAGAACGATTTCATCGACGTTTTCAGTTGAGAGGTTGGCATCTTCTAGAGCGGCAGCAATCGGCTGCTCAATCGACTTCAGGAGATCCGCGTTGAGCTTTTCGAACTCATCACGGCTCAAGTCGTACTTCCACTTTCCAACTGTCTTCAGGTTCAAAGATATCGTCGTTGTTGGCACACTGGTCAATCGGATCTTTCCCTTCTCGACTTCCAATCGGACCTGTTGGATGTCTTCTTTGTCGTCGACGATCTTTCCGAACTTCTCGGCGATTTTCTCGAGCAAGTGCTTCTGAACGCGATCGTTGAAGTCTTGACCTCCCAAACGATTGTTTCCGGCCATCGCCTGAGTCACAAAGACACCTCCCTGAAGCCAAAGCACCGAAACATCCAGAGTTCCACCACCTGTTAGATGCTATTAGAACCATGAATCGTTCGACATAAATCGACTTACCGAGATCCACCACAACCACATTCTCGACTCCTTGCTTCTTGTGCAGTCCGTAGGCCAAAGCAGCGGCAGTCGGCTCGGATATCACTCTTCGCACTTCCATTCCAGCAAGTTCCGCAGCTTTCGCTGTGAAGTTTCTTTGCTTTTCGTTGAATTCGGCGGGAACGGAGATGACCACTTGCGACAAGGCAACACCAAGTTGTTTTGTAGCTGCTGATCGCAAATAGTCGATTATCAACCCGCCAATTTCCTCAGGATACACGTTCTTGACTCCAGAATCCAGGGGAATTTCAAAGAATGCTCTGCCCTCCGCGTCAAGTTTGATGGTAAACGGATATCTCTTCTGGTCGGCCTGAAATACGAATGTTTCAATTAAATACTATTGTCAATCTGAAACACTTACTAAGAAATCTTTGTTATCTTTTTCAAAGTTCCTTCCGATGAATCGCTTTGCATCGTAGATCGTCCTTTTGGGATTGTGTTCCTGCTGCTCGACGGCTCTAGTTCCAATAATAACAGTTCCATTTGGTCTGAAATTAATCAGAAATTGGATCAGAGACTATCCTTTTCAATTTTTTGAACACTGAAAACTTACAAAAAAGCTACAACACTTGGCACTGACTTTTTTCCTATTTCATCAGGAATGATCGTCGTTTCGCCTGTTACTGCGTGATAAATACCTGAAAAACATTGCTGACTAACCGATGTTCAAGAAATAACTTACCTATCGATGAATATGTGGTTCCTAAATCAATTCCTGCTATTTTTGGGGGTGGTGGAGGTAAACCGTACTTCTGACCGAGCCATCCAGCTAACAAAAGGACCAATATGCCTCCGCCTGTAATAAGTATTGTAACTTTTTTCTGATTCAATCAACTTACCAAGCATTGTTCCTGTCGAGCCTGCCATCGTTCTCTACTTTCCATAAACTTCTCGGTTTCCCTGAAAAAAATAAATTTCGAGGATTAGAAGCATAATTGTTCAATATTTTGAGCATATGACGGATGGAGATGATCACGACAATATATTTTCATGTTTTTTGTGTCAAAAAGTGTCAGAATTCGCTGAATTTGAGAAGGTGACGTGGGCTAAAACCAGAAAATCGGTGACGTCACAAAGAAAAATTTTCCGAGGCAGAAGCGCAAGCGCGCTCTACCGAACAGAAAATTTACGCGGTGATTCAAATTCAATTATTGCTTACAACGAAATATTAGATGGATTACTGTTGTTTTTATCAAACTGAACATTCTTTTATCATAGATATTTATTCAAAAAGTATATACAAACATTACAAAAACAAAGTTACTGCAGCGACATGTCATTCTTGCGGATCTTGTAGGAATTGTCGAGGCTATGGACCTGGTAGCTCTTGAACTTGTCTCTCTTGCTTTCCGCAGAATACTCGTTTCGTTTCAGGAACTCGTCCAGAGTCTCGTATTCCTTCCTAGATGCTGTCGACGTGGCAGTCGCCGACCTGGTTCTTCCGACGTTCACGTACTCTCCCTCGACAACTTCATCCGGGGTGTTGGTTTGGTGGTTGGCAGACATTCTCGATCTGGAGAAATTCACTGAATAGAATTCGAAAAACACAGAAAAGCGAAGAAAAAGTGAAATGAACCAGAAAACTGTCACCTGACAGTTGAGCCGTGTCCATTTATACACAACAATTTCGATTGATAAATGACTGTACTAACTGGTGAGAGAGCACAGTGCTGAAAGGAGACACAGACATTTTAATCAGTGGGAGTGGGTGTTTTCGAAGCTTCTAGCGCGTTTCTTTGTTAGCGGCACACGATAAGGGCCGAGAGGCATGACAAGTTGTTTGACGGAATGTGATCGAGGAAAGTTTATTGAAATCGAAGCGAAAAAACGGCATAGCTTTAGTGCTTCTTGGCTCTGGCTGGACATGGGCAGTAGTTGGCGTCTGGCCCAACGGATCCGTCCTTTCCTGGAAGACCTGGCTGTCCATCATCGGCATCGCGTCCAGGCTGTCCTGGAGGTCCTGGTGGTCCCTGAGGTCCCTGTTCTCCGTCGCTTCCCGAGTCTCCGTTCTTTCCTGGCTCTCCTTGAGATCCTGGCCATCCTGGGGTTCCTGGCTGACCTGGAAGTCCTGGTGCTCCCATGGTTCCGTCTTGTCCGGTTGGTCCCTGGGATCCCTCGATTCCTGGCTCTCCTGGTGGTCCCTGCTCTCCGGCGAGTCCTGGCTCTCCAGCAGCTCCGTCTTCTCCGCATTGACCGACTTGTCCGCTGGCTCCTGGGAATCCAGGCTCTCCGACCTCTCCGTCTGGTCCTGGCTCTCCAACTGGTCCCTGTGGGCACTGAATACATCCTCCTGGCAGATGATGAGTGACCGCGAGGGAGACACCGGAAGCTCCATCGCGTCCCTTGTCTCCAGAAGGTCCTTGGTCTCCACGACCTCCTGGAAGTCCTGGTGGTCCTGGTGGCCCTGGTGGGCATCCAAGAGAGTTGGCATCGCAGTTGCATTGGGATGGGTAGGCATTACGCTTGGTGCGCTGGAAGATACTGGCGAAGGCGACCTGGGACTCTGCATCGAGGTTTGGCTTGGTGTGCATGGCGATCATGCGGTTCCAGGCGTCATCAGACATAACCTGAATGATTTGAGTGGTAACCAAAACACCTAGAAGAACGATACCTTCATCTCGTGGACTCCAGTCACAATCTCATCTCTCATCGAATCGATGTCGACGACGATTGAGTGCATGCAGACAAGAGCACCGAATACGGCAACAAGAGAGATGGAAGCACATACGGGAACCAAGTACTTGGACATGATGATGTCTGACTGTACTGGGTGGTGAGATGGCTTTTAAACGGATTTTGTTGGAACAGCAGACACGGTGAGACAGTGGACGATTCGGAGAGACATCCGTGACGGTACTGGAAGCGCATCCGCTTTTTCTTCACTTTTTTGGACTGCGTAGAATCGAATAAAAAGTTAGGGCCTGTGAAAGATAGTGTTTCGAAGTTTTCGGCACAAAAAGCATTAGTGATAACAACCGGTTTTGACAAGAATCGTTAGAGAAAGCATACAGAATCCTTTTTTTATTGAAATTTTTAGGTACTATGAAACATTATCACTGGTTTACCAGTTTCTTCCAACCTTTTTATTGAAATTCCTCAACTTTTTCTTTTTTTTGACGATTTTCAAGTAAAACCGATCAATGTTGGAACTCCGTCACCCGAGACATGTTTCGTTTGAGTTCCCGCGCCGCGCCTGCACATCAAACTTTCTGTCTGCAGTCGCCGTGTGACTACGGTACGCAATTGCGTACCCCGCTGCTTTTTGCCTTGTCCTAAAATTTTTCTATTCTTTTTTTTGAATTTTAGCCCTATTTCGCCGATTTTTTCACGAATTTTCCACGTTAAAACTCTTAAAATAGCCACAAATCGAGGAAAACCATGCCAAAAACTGGATTCCTCCCTGCCTGACGATTTCCCTATTTTTTAGACTAAATTAGGTTTTTTAATTTTTCTCAATTTTCGAAATCGATTGAATTCCGTCCATAATTATCAAGTGAACAACTTTTCTACTCATAATTCTCCTCTGATGCCTGCGAATCAAACTTTGTGTGCCATCGCCGTGTTTCTACGGTATTCGATTGCGGACTTCGCAATCGCTTTTAGTTCGTCCTAAAATTTACCTTCCCATCTATTGCTTTTTCCAGTTCTTGCTACGCTTGAATGTTGCATTCTAGAAATTCTTGTTGCTCGCTGTTTTCTTTTTATTCATTTAAACTTGATTTTTTCAGAAGAACATGGGTCTCGTCAAGGTCATTAAAAACAAGGCCTACTTCAAGCGCTACCAGGTTAAGCTGAAGCGCAGACGTGAGGGAAAGACTGACTACTACGCCAGAAAGCGCCTGACCGTCCAGGACAAGAACAAGTACAACACCCCGAAGTACCGCCTGATCGTTCGCCTGACCAACAAGGACGTCGTCGCTCAGGTAAATTCGCTTACTTTTTGTTCAAAAGTTTCACTATAATTTTCAGCTCGCTTACTCCAAGATCGAAGGAGACGTTGTTGTCGCCTCGGCTTACGCCCACGAGCTCCCACGTTACGGACTCAAGGTCGGACTTACCAACTACGCTGCCGCCTACGCCACCGGACTTCTCCTGGCTCGCCGTCACTTGAAGGCTATCGGACTCGATTCCACCTACAAGGGACACGAGGAGGTACTACTTACTTACGAAAACAGAATTGAATTTTATTTGTTTCTTCCAGCTCACCGGAGAGGACTACAACGTTGAGGAGGAGGGAGATCGCGCTCCATTCAAGGCTGTCCTCGACATCGGACTCGCCCGCACCACCACTGGATCCAAGATCTTCGCCGTCATGAAGGGAGTCGCTGACGGAGGAATCAACGTTCCACACAGTGAGAGCCGATTCTTCGGATTCGACCAGGAGTCCAAGGAATACAACGCTGAGGCTCACCGTGACAGAATTCTCGGAAAGCACGTCGCCGACTACATGACCTACTTGAAGGAGGAGGATGAGGACCGTTACAAGCGCCAATTCTCCAAGTTCCTTGCCGCTGGACTCAACGCTGACAACCTTGTCGGAGTAAGTTAGACTTTTTCGTAATCATTCATTGAATATTATTTTTCAGACCTACCAGAAGGTCCACTCCGCCATCCGCGCTGATCCATCCCCAGCCGCCAAGAAGGCTGCCAAGCCAGGAAAGAGACACACCGCCAAGAAGATCACCTACGAGGAGAGAAAGCAACGTGTTGCCGACAAGAAGGCTCTTCTTCTCCAACTCAAGGAGCAACAGGAGGCGTAAATCTTTTTGTTACTTCGTTTTCAAATGAATATTTGTTGACTTTTCGTTGCTATGTTGGAATTGTAAAAATAACGATGGAAGAAATACATTGAAACGAGAGAATGTTGTGAAGTGATCTGCTTATTTGAAGATGACCGATCTGACTCCTGTAACACCGGTGTCTTCGTCCAATGACTCATTCTTTTCCAATCTTTATGAGAACTTGAACACGAATCCATACTTCAATGCTGGTGCGGGTCTAGCTGGAATAGGAATTGCAATGAGCTTTTTGAGACGATCTGCTCAGATCAGCAACACGTTCTTCCGTCGTCGTTTCATGATTACTCTTCAAGTCAACAATGAGGACGCGTAAGACTTATCAACTTTTCGGTGGTCAGAATCACATTTTCAGTGCTTACCCGTGGCTACTCGACTTTATCAACAAAAGAAGTGCCACACAAACAAGGAATCTGTCTGCGAACACTGTTGTACATCAGGCAGAGAGTGGAAAGACAGAACTGTCGATATCATTCCTTCCCGGTCACGGAACTCACTTCTTCGTGCACGACTACAGATGGATCAAAGTAGAGAGGCAACGGGAGAAGCAAGTGATTCAGAGAGACGGCATCCGGACTCCATTCGAGACTGTCACATTGACAACACTCGGATCCGATGTGAAGTTCTTCAAGAAAATGTTGAAGCAGTCGGCGAGAGAGGCAATCGACAACGCTGAAACTGGACTCGTGATATACCAAGCAGTCGGACCGCAATGGATTAGATTCGGAGTGCCACGTAAAAAGAGAGACATTGATTCGGTCGTGTTGGATGGAAATGTTTGTGAGGAGCTGCTCAAGGACTTCAAAGAGTTCATCGGATCCGCCAGCTGGTATGCCGATCGAGGAGTGCCGTACCGACGGGGATACCTGTTCTTTGGACCCCCAGGCACCGGGAAAAGCAGTTTTATCTCTGCATTGGCCAGTCATTTTGGTTACAGTGTATGCATTCTCTCGTTGAGTGAAAGGACTCTTGATGATGACAGGTAAATAGTCTGAAAGCTCTCTCTCTCTCTTTTCTGTTCTAATTTTTTTATTCAGGTTGAACCATCTTCTGAATACAGCGCCTCCAAACAGCGTCGTTATTCTGGAAGACATCGATGCTGCATTTGTGAGCAGAGAGGATCCGATGTCCAACCATCCGGCATATCAGGGACTCTCTCGAGTCACTTTCTCCGGCCTTCTGAATGCACTGGATGGAGTTGCGTGTGCAGAAGAACGGATAACTTTCATGACAACTAACTACGTTGAACGCCTCGATCCAGCACTGATCCGTCCTGGAAGAGTCGACAGAAAGCAGTATTTCGGGAATGCGTCTGAGCAAATGCTCAAGAAAGTGAGTCACTGGGTTCTTCATGTCTTATAAGTTTTTTTCAGATGTTTGATCGATTCTACCGTCAGCCGGAAGACTCCAAACTTGGCGACAAGTTTGTGCAGCGAGTTCTGGAGCACAAATCGGAGCTGTCACCTGCATGCATCCAGGGACACTTTCTCATGCACAAAGAAGATCCGCGAGCCGCTGTGGACAATCTGAAGAACATGTTCAAGTCCATATAAATGTCTCTGACAATTTAGAGTTTTCATAGTCTCTTAGAATAAAAGACAATAAACACAACACAACGTCTACTTGCTCGCCCCTTCGGCGCCTCTCCTTCTGCTTCTCCTTCCCGTGCCTGCTCGTGTCTATCGATCTGGGCGCTCGCGCGTGTGTTGCTCTCAGGAGATGCCCCTGCATTCACGGTTTCGCGCCCAAATTAGGATAAGGAGCGGGAGGGACGCGTGTGCACTGCATCTGGTGAGAGTGCTCGGCGCAACGACAGCTGCATGTGGTCCTGGCGCCGCCTTCGAGAGCCCCGAGAATCGACGACGCACTTGATTCTATAATGGACGGGTTATAGAGGTAGCTGACCACGTTTATGCCCTGGCAAGCAACTTTTGAGTTTGACCAGGACCTATTGAGGCATTACTGTTGGCCCAGAAATCCTCGAAATGTAAGGTTTGGTAACACCTCTAATCGGTTTTTTCGAAAGGTTTTTTTGTATCAACATTAGTAATATCAGTTCAAGAAGAATTGTTCATAGTTTCATCAAAATCTGTTGTTGCGAGACCCGGCAGATGATTTCGTGATTCTGGTGATCGGAAGAAAGTCGGTCAAATTCAAAATATCTTTATAGGATGTACTTTATGATGTGTAATCATTGAATAGTACTCTGAAACGTTACAAACTCTACCTTTCTTGGGTTTCCTTGCTTCTTCTGTTTTCCTTGCCCGAACACACACTCTTCTTTTCTTTCTCCATCTTTCTTCTTCCAAATTGCCCGGACCAACCTCCCCCTCCCCCCACTCACATTATCTTCGTTTACTGCCTTGACTCGTTCATTTCCAGAAATGGGTCTGACTACCGTAGTCGAAACCACTCTTCTCATGACCACCGCCATGGCAATGATCGCTTTAGATGGGATGAATGTGGAGAAAGACGGGGATGTCTGTGAGAACATGTGTTCCACTAACTATTCGGATGTTCTTGTGAGTGCAGAGAATCTCTTTTAGAATCCAGAGATTTCTTTAGAAAGAGTGTAACTACGGATGCGATCACCGTTCCGGTCTTCGCGAACGCATCAACCCGTTCAATCTGTGTTTCAATGCCTGTGAGAGCCGTTTCAAGAAGAACATTCTCTCCCGGACCAACGAGACAGAGTTCATAAACCGCGCGTGGGATGCGTGTCGTCACGCGTGTCAACTGCCGTATAAAACTAAGATCAGGGTGTGTGACATGTTCAGGAGACAATTGTTAATGCTAAGGATACTTTCAGTGGAATGTCTACATAGATCTGCGTTCAGGAGAACCCATTTGGAACTTTGAGAGAATTATGTCCGATGGACATCAACTGCTCAGTGTTGGAATGGGATACGAGGACCTGATTAACACAGTTTCCCTCCAAGAAACTGACCAGTTCCTGGGAAGATCCAAGTTCAGATAGTCAGTGCCTTCCAAGAAGAAATTCGAAACACGTTCAGTTTCAGCTCGAACCCATTTAGTCGTCTCAATCTTCATGATACCGACAACCAAATGTTGCAAAGTGTGATGGTTGGAATGTTGAATAAAGTGCGGACGGAGATGTCAAGAATTGCTCCTCAACGATACGACGGTATCTCCAGCATTGACTACATTGGCCCACGGATAATCGAACATGGCCCGAATGGTCCGATGGTTACAGATATCACTGAATTACAGTACCGCCCGAAGGAAGTCTTGATTTGTAAGATAACTTGTACTTTGGAGATGTTCTCTTTTCGAAGCTTTTGCAGACAACTCACATATTCGGAGAGACGACAGAGTTATATTCATCTACTTCCTCCTTTTCGCCTTCATCTTCACAATGATCTGCGCCTTGGCTCACCTCCGAAAGTATCATGAAGCTCTTCAGGTGAGAGAGAGAGAGATATAAATCGAGATTGATGAAAGAGCAACATTCCAGAGAATGCGTGTCTGTCGTGCGGAACTGGCTCGTCAACGGTTGATGGACGATGAGATGGAGAATGGGTCCTGGGCAAAGAAAATTCCGATGGGAAGCGCCCCACCGAGCTACTCTTCTCCGGAAAAATAACTGTTTTGTTTTGTTTGAATACTCTTTTAAAAAAACATGGATTGGCTTTTGTGCTTTGTTGCTCTACCAATAGATAGGAAATCGTCGAGGCAGCCAGGTTTCTTTTTGTCCGAGCTACAAAACTATGATCGATACATCTGTATTGGGATTCGAAGTTTAGAGTTTTGGAACTCGGGAAGGACTTGGCAACACGGAGGAGATGCTCAATTTGAAATTAAGGGAAGCTGAGAAGCGAGTTATGCTTAGAACAGTTTGCATGATTCCAGATTGACCTGCGCGCAATAATGCTTACTACAAATGTCCAGTCGTCGTTGTTGTCTGTCCGTTGTCGTCGTCCGGCACGTGGAATAAGGAAACGTCGGAAATGAACATTCGAATCTTACTGTAACTGCCAGAACACCCAGTTCCCTCGGTCCCTTTTCAATCTTCTCACGATATCGGGTTATTTTAGAAAAATCTCTCAATTCGACAGAACATCATTGAAGTAAACTCAATATTTATGCTGCGATGTTTATAACCGTTATAAGTAACCAAAGTATTGAACTTGTTTGTCTTCAACATTGGCTTGTCAGAACAATCGACGAGTTATGCAAGGCAGATTCTGGACTGTGAAAGGACTGGGATCAACTACGAGGGATCTACTCCTGAAAACAATCTTTTGAACTATTCATTTATCGTTTTCATTTCAGATACAGATCGATTTTCCAACACCAGCTAGCTGAACTGACGGTGAAATACCAGAATCACCCTCCATAACATTCCACGTTTTTCAACGTGATCGCGCCATAGTTTACTGATTTCACAAAGAAACGCATTTATTTCTCACTTTCTATTCCAGAGTGGACCTCTGAACTTTGGCTTGTGGCACCAGAAAAACCGTAGGTACCCTTCTTTTTCAAATTTCAATTGCTAGCTCAACTGGGATTCCGTACTGATTCCACCTAGGTGCATGTCTGATTCCACCTACTGAATGTAGATTTAGTTACACCCCCCAATAAGAAAAAGGCTTAGCTCCGGGCAGAAGCACGTACGATTCCACATCTGTGTCGTTATTTCTAGGCTTCGCGTTGTGAGTATTTTTAAAATTGATTCCTTTCTAAAATTGAGATTTGGGTTCCAAAAATTTCAGGGGTGGGGGACGATTCTGGAAAATTACCGAACTGACTGTGCTCGTGAGATGTCTTTTGGTGATGCTTTTCTCATTTCATTTGCCGCTCTCTTTCCTTCCCGAAGATTCAAAACTCAAACGACGACTTTTCGTGTCCGCATTATTCTAACCGAACATCAATTCAAACTGCCGAAAAAAACCCAACGGAAAACCCAAGATAACTCAGTCAAAACACATCTAAACCACTACAAATGCACTTCTCAAGCTTCCCACTGCACAATTTCATCAGTTTCCATCATTTTATCTTCTAATCATCACCAAAATTTTGGCCAAAATCATCTAATTTCGTCCAATATTGCAATATTACAAGCCAACTACCCCATGCAATTTCAAACTGCCGCTATTTTTGCATTGTCGTGTCGAGACCCAATATTTACTACGGTCACAGTCGTTGAAAAGTGTGTCGCGCCGCCCCAAAATTCAATTTGTCAGCGGTCGTCATTTGTCATCATTTCCCCCCATTCCGTGCGTAGATTTCCCTTTTTTCCGATTATTTTCAGAGTTTGTTGAAATATATTGTTGAAATCTCGTTGTTTTGCCTTCTCTTTTCGCACTTCTCTGCCTATCTCCTCTCGAAAATTTATGCTCTTATTGTTCATTTTGTTTCAGCAATGTCTAAATGGGACTACATCGACGAGGTGGACATCCTCACGAAGCTGCCAACGACTTTCGATGAACTGAGGGAGTCGAAGAAGTGGCAGGAGCGGAAGGAAGCGCTGGAAGCCCTGCTCAAGTTGGTCACGGACAACGAGCGTCTCTCGACGAAAGTCTCGTATGCGGAGCTCGTGGGACACTTGCAGACGGTGCGTTGCTATCTCATTGCGTTCTGTTTACATAAATGTACTTTCAGATCCTTGCCAAAGACGCGAACATCAATTGTCAGGCGCTGGCCGCCAAATGCATCGGAAAGTTCGCCTCAGGACTCCGCACAAAGTTCGCCCCGTTCGCTACACCACTTCTCCCTGTCATTTTCGAGAAGATGAAGGAAAAGAAGCCAACTCTCCGTGAGCCGCTCGTGGAATGCTCGATTGAAGTTGGAAAAACAATGGGATCCATCGACAACAGCCAAGAAGACATTCTCGCTGCACTCGCCAAGCCGAATCCGCAAATCAAGCAACAGACGGCACTCTTCGTTGCTCGTTTCCTCGACTCCGTGGTCCCTGCCAAACAGCCGAAGGGATTCATAAAAGCAACTGTTCCCGTGTTCGGTAAACTCACTGGAGACGCTGATCAGGACGTCAGAGAGGCATCCCTGCAAGCACTTGGAGCTGTGCAGAGACTGATCGGCGAGAAGAATCTGAAGTCACTGCTCGGCGACACCGAGGAAAGCAAGCTCAAGAAGATCGGAGAGTACGCTGAGAAGTCTGCTGCTTCGTTTGCTGAAAAACAAGCCAAGAATGCTCCTCCGGCCCCGGCAGCCAGCATCTCTTCTACCGGAGCAGCTCCGAATGCCGCTGCGTCGAGTGGAGCAGTCGTTGTGGCGGAACCTGTCGCTCAACAAGAGGCGGACCCTTGGGATTTCCTGGACGCGTTCGATGTGCTGTCGAAGATGCCTGAAGGATTCGACGCGAACATCGAGAGTAAGAAATGGCAGGAGCGGAAGGAGGCTCTCGAAGGACTCCTGCAGCTGCTCATCGCCAACCCAAAGCTTGACACGAAAGCCAACTACGGAGCACTGGTTGAGCGTCTCCAGAAGGTTGGTGTTCATTTTCTGTTGCAAAAATACAAATGAAACTTGCAGATCCTCGAGAAAGACGCGAACATCAATGTGGCTGCTCTGGCGGCTAACTGCATCACTGGAATAGCCAACGGACTGCGGACAAAGTTCCAACCATTCGCCATCTCGGTTTCCCCAATCATTTTCGAGAAGTTCAAGGAGAAGAAGCCAACTCTTCGAGACCCACTTGTTCTCTGCATCGATGCTGTTGTGGCGACGGTAAATATTCAAATAACCGGAAGTTTTGTTTAATTCTGAATTCCAGACGAATCTGGAAGCCGTCGGTGAGATCGTGCTGGTTGCTTTGGGGAAACCGAATCCCAGCATCAAGACCCAGACCAATCTGTTCCTGCAGCGATGCTTCATGAAGCTCAACTCGCAGACGATGCCGAAGAAAACTCTGAAGACGCTGATCCCTCTTCTCATCAAGCACTCGGGAGATTCGGATTCGGAAGTTCGAGACGCAGCGTACGCGGCAATGGGCGCGATGATGAGAGCTATTGGAGAAAAGCCATCTCTTCAGCTCCTGGCCGATATTGTTTCCGACACTCTGAAGATGGGAAAGATCAAGGAGTACCATCAGAAGGCGTTGGACGAAGCTGGTCCTGCGGAGATTGCAGCAATGGTGCAATCGATGCACAAAGCAGACGTGAGTGAAGCTTCATTGATATTGACCTTTGTTTTGATAGTTGTGAATTGTGTTGTTTTGTGTTTTAGGCACCGGCAGCTGCTGCTCCACCCAAGAAGGCACCACCAAAGGCTACCACGAAGCAAGAGGAACCAACAGAAGAGGGCGCCGCTGACGAAGAGGTAGGTTCTGTTGTAAACTTGTTGTACTGCCGTTACTCGATTAGCTGTTGGAGAAAAATTAAGAACATGTTTATTGCAGCCACTGAAACTTCCGGCTGGAACTGAGAAGAAAAAAGAAGAGAAAAAGAAGGTCGCGCCGAAGGACAACGCTGAAAATGAGCCACCTGTTGCCCCGTCCGAGCTTATTCTCAGCGATAACGGCGATAAGGCACAGAGGATCAAAAAGGAAAAGCAGTCGAAGGTGAATCATTCTAACCGTTTTTTGAATAACTTATCGCTTTCAGCTCGTTAAATGGAACTTCCAAGCTCCGACCGACGAGCACATTTCCCAACTGCAAACTCTTCTCGGAAATCAAGCGAAAGTCAGTCTGATGAGCCAGATGTTCCACAAGGACTTCAAGCAGCACTTGGCAGCTCTGGATTTGCTCATTCGTCTGGCCAACACTGCACCGGGATCTCTTCTGGCCAACAGTGATCTGTTGCTCAAGTGGTGCACTCTGCGCTTCTTCGAAACCAACCCGTCGACTCTTATCAAGGTTCTTGAGTTTTGTCGCGTTGTGGTACAACTGATTCGAGACACCGAGACCCAAATGTCCCATGAAGAAATCACTTCGTTCGTTCCTTACCTTGTGCTGAAGACTGGAGAGTCGAAAGAAAACATGCGGACTGCGGTG
>LR537854.1:1102996-1122948 GCA_900883565.2 Caenorhabditis panamensis | reverse complement strand
CTTCTTGGAAATCATACGATTACTCCCCGGCAGCAGTTTCTCATTCCACAGATTGCTCGGTGTCATGTATTCAGCCTTCGGGGACATCTGCAATGGAAAACGATCTGAATGAATGCATAGAAACGACACGGAGTTCATCGGAATTGTCGAATCCAAGTCTTTTTCAGCCGAAAAACGTCCGATGTTGGAATTGACTTATTTCAATTCCAGTCGAATTGACTATCCCAATGTTTCAAAAGCTTTCTTCTATCCGTGTTCATTTAAAAAATCATGATAATAGAACGAGAAAACACCGAGAAACAGATTCCGTAGCGACCCCCGTTGAGTGTCAATTTCCCTGATATAAGAACAAAAGTAAGTCACTTTATTCATTCTCCAACAGTGAGAGAGATCAAACCGTAACGCCTAGTAGTTTCACTTGGCGGATTTCGTCAAGAGATGCCTACTTTTCACAAAAAGCATTGAAAAAAGAAAGAATGCGTGTAAAGATAGAGTAGATGAAAGGGAGCATGTTTCTACATCAAAGTGCACTTGTCTTTTTTATGAACTGCGGAGACGGCAGGAGCAGCAGGAACGGGTTCCACCCAAGCCTCGATGGATGGTTTCGGAGGACTCACCGGCGGATTGTTTACAGAGGCAGACTGTTTTCTGAAACGCTGAAATTTCAACGATTTTATCGACTGTTCCACTCTTTTTCGAGTGTTAGTAAGATCACACAGGTTAGTTACAAACATCCTCTTCTCCTCTTCTCTTACCTTTCATTGGCGTTTTCATCCTTCTTGTGACGTGTCAGTTTCTCGATCAAGTATGCGAATGGGTGCATTACATTGAACTCTTTTGTGGCCGAAACTCTAAAAAAAAGCAGGATTGTCTGGAAACCGCTACTCCCGCTGACCTGTAGAGTCTCTTGCGTCTCTTCTTCATCTCTCCCTCCACTGTCGACTTGTCCAATTGACTCTCTTCTACTACATCCACCTTGTTTTCAATGAATACTACGGGCATTCTCTCTGCCACTTTCTGAATCTCATTTTGCATTTCCAAGGTGTATTCGAAGCTCTGTAAACGTTTTTTTGTAGATAGGAGAACATGAAGAAACGCACATCAAGCTCTGTGGTGGAGAACACCAATGCGACTGCATCGAACTCCTTCTCCATGCCTTCCTTCCATCCGTTCGAGACGGTTCCTTCCACAAGAACCTTCTCATCATCAACTGTCAGCGACGTCCAGATGCTCTCATCATCCCCTTCCGTGCAGAACGAGCGGAGCAATGTCTTCTTGCCGACCTGAAACTTCTCGATTCATATCATTAGTATCGACCGCTTCGGACGGCTTGAGGCCTTCTTTGATGTGGTTTCTGTGCCAGATTGATTCCGAAAGTTTCGACTTGACTTGTGTCATCAACCTCACGAAAAAATAGTTAAATGTTTCATTTTAATCGAAAAAGTATGAAACACTTGTATTCCCAGGAAAAGTCAACACCAGAGTTCTCTATCTGTCGAGAGCCACCTTCTTGCCGCCGTCCGTCGTGATTCCGATCTTCACGTACTTCATCACATCCTGGTTCTTGGCTTCCAGTTCCTTGAAAAACGCCTTCAGATCAGTCACTTTCTCGTCGCACGTATGATACACCACGAGCACCTTATCAGGCTTTTTCGACGCTGAATACGGAAATGTGATGAGGATGACTGACGTGTCTCACGTGGTCCCGGAGTGCGAGTGATGCAGATGTTTTTGCACTTGCCCGCTTCGATCACCTGGAACACCGGGTTCACACGAAACAACTCGTTGTTGCTGCATTTCGCCTGAAAAGGGGTGATGCTCCAGCTCCGCCCTATTCGGATACCGGTACCGTACCTTGAGAGCCAGGCGTGTCTTCGTGAAGTTCACCACCATGTGGTCCGTCTTGCCGGCGCCATTCGAAGCAAAACAAGCCTCTTCCGGGTCAATCGACAACTCGACATCGGTTTTCTCGGACAGAGCAGTATCAGAAGTAGTGCTTCGAAGCGTCGCATTCTTCACTCCTTCCTGATCCACGTTTTTCTCCATTTCAGAGCTAGCGCCCATTGTGGTGAGATTTATGAAATAAACGTGGTGTAGAGAACATTCCCCTTGTTTTCTTTTTTATTTTGCCCAAACTGGGGTCTCACGTTTCCCTATCACTTTATCAGTCACCCTCCAGACTCTTCTTCCCACTCGTTTTGTTTGCCCAATCGGCCGAGTGTCACCGTACGACACTCCGTTATTACGGACGCGCTGTGTTTAGCTGGGCTGCCGAAATTTCCATTTTAAATTGTATCTCTTTTTTCTCGCTTTTTCGCTTTTTTCTTCTTTGAAAAGTTTGAAAAAGTGAACCCACAGTTACAAAATCAACTATTACAAACGCTTTTCTTCACCTTCTCAACTTTTTCGCAGTTTTCTGATAACAAATAGGTCAACCCGATAAATTACATCATTCAATTACGTTTTTCGTCTCTTTTTTCCGTTCAATCCTAGTTTTTTTGCAGATGGCGACTCCAGCAGAAACCGAACTTGCCTCACCGATCCCTCAAACGAATCCGGGTTCATACGAAGAGTTGCATCGCAAGGCACGCGATGTCTTCCCAACATGCTTCGAGGGAGCCAAGCTCATGGTTAACAAAGGACTCAGCTCTCACTTCCAGGTGATCACTCAGCTCGAAATTGAAGCCTGTAGGCTATATCTAATTGTTCCAGGTATCTCACACCCTTTCTCTTTCGGCTATGAACACTGGATACCGATTCGGAGCGACGTACGTAGGAACCAATCAGGTGAGTGGTGTTATGAAGAGAACATATCAAAACGATTGTGCAATGTAGGTTGGACCAGCTGAAGCTTACCCGATTCTTCTGGGAGACACCGATGCGAGTGGAAACACCACTGCCACCATACTGCACCAGATCGGTTAGTTATCGAGTCAGTTCTGAGCGTCATCTCATTTTTTCACTTCAGGAATCTACCGAACAAAGCTCCAGGGACAGGTTCAGCAAGGAAAATTGGCTGGAGCGCAGGCAACCATCGAGAGAAAGGGTCGTCTCAGCACTTTGGGTCTCACTCTAGCGAATGTGGATCTGGTCAACGAAGCTGGAATTCTTGTCGGACAGTACCTCCGGAGACTGACGCCGCGCCTTGATGTCGGAACTGAAATGGTTTACCAATACGGAAAGAACATTCCAGGTGAGCGAAATTGATGATGCTTTCGATCTAGTATTAAATTTTGCAGGTGGTCAGATCTCCGTGTTGTCGTACGCTGCTCGGTACAGTGCACAGAACTTTGTCGCCGCCGCAACTCTCGGAGCCTCTGGAGTTCACCTGACCTACTTCCACAAGCAACACGAACATCTCGCTTTTGGAGTGGAGTTTGAGTGCAACGCCAATGTCGGAGAAGCAGTCACCACACTGGCCTACCAAACTGAACTCCCAGAGGAAGGAGTCACCATGAGAGCCAGCTTTGACACTAACTGGTAAGCGTTTCGTTTCTAATGATCGTTTCATCCCCATTTCTCTCAGGTCTGTCGGAGCTGTTTTCGAAAAACGTCTCAGCCAGCAACTCCCATTCACTTTGGCTCTGTCGGGTACACTCAACCACGTGAAGGCCGCCGGAAAGTTCGGAATCGGACTCATCATTGGTTAAATCGTTGCTCACCGTCTTACTGTTTATCTGTTGACATTTCGACGAAGTATTCGTTCTCTTCCTCTCCGTTCCTGTCTCTCTGTCCTTCACATAAGTTGTTATCCTTTCTCTCTTCCTTAGTTTTAGGATTAGCATTTCCCGATTATTTATAGGTCAAATTCCACAATTAATCCACCCAATCCCATCGTTGACATCCCTTTGTTTTCCCCCGCCCCCTTTTCTCCCTTTTTAGAGTTTTTAGTAGTAATATGAATTTATTATCCTCCATGTTTCTCCATTTCCCCCTCATTTTGAGTAATCCATCTGCATTTCGTGAATCTTCTGGTGACGCTGAAGGACGATAGCACGAAATGATCACTTTCTTTTTCTTTCTCCTGTTACTTTCGTTTAATAAATTTACAAAAACTATGAGCTCATTCATTGCAGAAAAGGGTTGAAAATTATTAGATACAACAGGAAAAAAATAGACTATTGATTCGATTTGTAACAAGAAGATGGCACTTCCTGAAAGATCATTTCGTCACTGACTCCAGCTGTCATCTCCGGGAACCAGTACTCCTTGCGGAAGAGTCCAGTGTCTTGTTCGTTTTGGGCGAAAATGTATTCCCAGCCGTAGTCAAATTCTGGAAAAAGATACTACTGCGATCACGGGAAAATCAGTTTTTCGCTGTTTTCTCGTTTCTGGTCCGATTTTCTTAAATTTTCTCTATGAAAACGGATAGAAAATAGGATTTGGAACCTAGAAATAGCTAGTTTGACCAAATTTAGTTTGATTTTCACTGCGAACTACCAGTTTTTGTAACTTTCCGCCAAAAACACAAAATCTTCAATTTCTTCATGAAAAATTCAGAATTTCGTGTCAAATTAACTATTTCTAGGCTTCAAATACTCTGCGCTATCCATTTTTAACTGAAAAAACTCGAAAAATTGGTCCAGTAACGAGAAAACAGCAAAAACCGATGTCGTGGTGAGACCCGCCTAGTGCCACTTCTGTAATGTTTGTGCCAAGATCACGAAATATGAAAAATTGTTGTGTTGCCTTATTCTAGGCTTCCAATTTGCTTTGCAATCAGTTGTCATCAGAACAGTTCAAAAAATCGGACCGAAACACTGATTTCGTGGCGAGACCCGCCAGAGAAGAGAAAACGTACTGTTGTTAACATCGGAATAGGCTCGGACGATGGCTGGATGGACACCTTCAATGAGAATGTCCTTCGCTGGTTCCCCTTCAAAATAGTTCACTTTCACGTTCTCTTCCTCGATTGCAAATGTCTCTGTTCTCAAAAGACGAATCTTTTCGAGACCGAGTCTGGAAAACGAGGATTTTATGCGAAACAAAAGATGCTTTCTGACTTTCGGAGGTACTCAAAGTACCCGACGGCTTGACGAGAACATCCTGCCGAGTTGACGATGAACGTGTGATTGCTGAAGACGTAGTGTGTCTCTTTCCAGTCACTATCGTGCTCGGCGATCCCGATTCGATGGAAAATGCGTTGTCTCGAAGCGTCTTGCAGCCAACTGATTCCAGTTGATACTCTCTGAAAACATCTGGAAGTCCTCGAATTCCCAGAAGCGACTCACATCGTAATCATTCACTTCTCCAGTTCGATTCGTGAATGTCAAAGTGCCATTGTCGCAGTACTGACTAACGTCGTAGACGAAGAAACTCGAGTTCGTGGATGCCGGATGAACGTATTCTTCGGCTGGAAGAGTGGAACCGGAAGTGAGAAAGGGAGGCCAGAGAAAGAGATACTTACAGGTGATGACAGAGTAAATGATGCATCCGGTGGCAAAACCAATGAATAAAAGACCCAGAAACACTTTTATAATTATCGTGCTCCACTCTACTTGCTCGGATCTGTCAATGATCGACACATCATCTCCATAGTCATAATCGTCTTCACTGCAACCAATCGAGATGTTCAAATAATCAAAAAGTACCGGAAACTTACACAATGCCCTTTTCTGATCCAGAAATACTTGACATCTTCTGAAACTGTTATTGCATTCCACAGACCAACTGAAACAGTGCACGCTCGATTTTCAGTCTCCAATCGATGCTCCTTATCAGCAAACCACCGCCCGCTGCCATGTTCCACGAGTTAATGCTATTATCTCAATTGAAGGAGAGGAAGAGGAGAAGTTGGACCGGAATCGCGTTGGAACTGAACTTTCTGGGATCCACTATATGAGAAGATATTCAGGAAACTGAGCACATTTATAACAGAAGTCCAGTTATTCTTAAAATGTTAGAAAATCTGTATGAATAGGGCAAGACCCTTGAGACATCCCACGAGCACTGTTCGACCTGTTATTTTTAGAAAATCTATACACGTTTCCCTTGTGTGCGATAGATTTCGGTAAACCTTTTCGGTAAGATCAGTTGAAGAACTAAAAATCTTATTCAAACTTCGCGGCTAAAACCTTCAAAAATCAGCAAGCGTGTCATAAAAGAGCCTTTGCGCATTCCTTGTCTCGCTGGCGCGTTTCTCGTCACCGGCCCCGACATCAATTGCACACTGCTCCTCTCTCCGAGCGCTCGCCGCCTGTTCTCTCGATCCATCCTCTCTAATTGGTTGTTTTATAGGGTAGAGCCATTGCTGTCGTCTCTAGTCACATTATGAGTGCAGAAAATGGTAATTTTTGTTTTCCAATCCAGATTTTAACGCCTCTTAAGTTTTTCTAGTAGTCGCCGAGAGCTGGGAAGACGCGGATGCGGACCCGGTGAAGGAAATTATGGAGAAAATAGAGAAGGTATGTCGGAAACAATCGATTTCTCTCTGGGTAACTCGGCAAATTCAGGTAAAACTGCTTCAGCGGAAGGAAGAGAAGAAGGAGGCGTTTTTCGAGAAAGTGAAAGCTGAGGAAAACGGAGTGATCCCGAAGTAAGCTGAATTCATTTCAAATAAATCCTTATGTCTATTCTGCAGACTTCAAGCCGAGGAGGGAACTGCTCAGACTGTCGAAGAGCCGAAGCGTGTGTTTTTGCGGCGACCGAAAGATGGGTTCGCTTCTGAAACCGTCGCCGACACTTCGCCAACGCCAGCGACTGCCAGTCAAAGTAATTCTGGTTCTCGTGGACGGAGCCACCATAAACACCATCATAAGGAACCCAAACAGACTCAAACGCTCGAAGAGAGACAAGCTGCGTACCAAGCAGCTCGTGATCGAATTCTGGGTTCCGAGTACAAACCCGACAATGGGGAGATCAAAGAAATCAAGTTTATCGATCGATCGAAGTCGCCGGAGACATTGCGGATGACCGAGCAGAACATGGTGGAGCATTACGGAGAAGAGTTGAGCCGAGAGCTGATGCACCAGCCAGTGGAGCTTGTTCCCGTCTCTCAACACGAGCCACAATTCATTCCAGACTTTTCGGTGAGCACTTGTTTTGGTTTTCAAATAATATCCTGGTTTCGTGCCTGTTTGCCTGTCCTTATGTTATTTCGACTAACTCTTGTTCAGTTTCAGCTGCCTCCGCCGTCATTCAGTCATCACAACGATACTGAACTGCACAATGGACCACAGGGCTTCCAACATCAGCAAAACTTCCAACCACAGCATCCTTCGCAGCGATTTGTGGATACCCCGTACTACCAGCAGATGAACGGACAAATGCCGATGGTTTACCCGAATCAACAAGCATTCCAACACTTCATCCAACAAGAGCAGCATTCCTCGATGTCATCTTCCTCTCAAAACAGCATGATGGAAGGACAGCGCGAGCAGCAACAGCAACCGCCTGTGTTCTACAATTATCCTCCGCAGCAACAGCAACAAATGGTTGGTTGGGAAAAAAGAACGACAGGAGCTAACTGAAATGTTTGCTAACGATCTGCTATTAAAACAAACTGCGACATTTATAATCGTCCCGGTTAGACTACCCACTCATATTATGATAAGTTTCAGAGTCGGAACTTTGTCCCGTTCAACTTGCCCGACATGTCCTACCCGCCGCCAAACTTCCATCCTCAAGGACAACATGGACAACATGTTCAACAACATCAGAAAAATCCGCAGATGATCGCCCAGATGAATCAAATGATGCAAGCTCCGCAAGCATCTCATAATCAGATGATTCCTCAGTATCAGATGCAAAACGCTCCGACTCGTATTCAGAATCCTGTTCGTGGAGGCGCCGTTCCGAATAATGGAGCTGGAAGAGGTCAAAACCGGCCTTCGATGACGTACAACTTACCGATTGGCGTGCCTCTGAATCAACCACCGATGCCACTGATGCAACAACATCCAAATGTTCAGCAACAACAGAAAAATGCACAGTCGTTCATGGGCCGAAATGGAGGGCATGGGCAGCAGCAGCAACCGAGACAGTTCCAACAGAACCAGCAGAATGGACAGCTCCATTCAAACCAGAATGTCAACCAGAGCAATCAAAACAACGGTCGCAAGCAGATGAACAGAAGGCAGAATGATGAGGTTTCGATGCAACACATTCAGCAAGTCGCCCCTGTGAACATGAACGTCGGTCAGAATCCGATTCCTTTCGGGTAAGATTGTCTCCTCTTGCTTCCCTCAAAACCCATTGTTTCAGATGTCCTCCTCGTCACGTCAACGAGCACTACGCGAAGGCTTCGAACTCCCAAGCAGGTGCAGGTCTACTGGGTGCCTATCCTCCTCTAATGGGCGCTTGGACTGCTCCTCCATCAACCAGGCCCCAATAATCAACTCGTCATGTTCCATCCAATAGACAAGTCATGCCTTAACCGCGTCCCTATGATGTGATGTCTCCTCAACCCGTTCTTCCCGTCTCATCCTTTTGATTCTTCGGAATTATGCTGATTTACGGGTCATTCTATCTTTCTCCCACATCACCCTATTCTCCAATATATCGCCCTTCCCCATTTTTTCGAGACCATCTTTTACCGCCCACACCATTTTCCCAATTTCCAAGTATTGTGTTTTCTCTGTGCCACATTATGTATATTGTTTCTTCCATATACATATAAAGGTACCACTTTGTTGCAGAAACAAACCATTTATTATGTTCAGACAGACGAACGGTAAGGGTAAACTTATGCAAGAAGGGGGGAACAGTGCAACTAGAGACTAAGGACAGACAGCGAGTAATCACAGTGAGGGAAACTGGAAAAGAAAATGACGGGGAACCCAACCGACGACGACTGAGAGTATTTAAATGAAACAGGAACAAGTTATTCAATAAATGCGAAG
Source organism: Caenorhabditis panamensis (assembly GCA_900883565.2). Classification (NCBI taxonomy): domain Eukaryota; kingdom Metazoa; phylum Nematoda; class Chromadorea; order Rhabditida; family Rhabditidae; genus Caenorhabditis; species Caenorhabditis panamensis. Next base: position 1,114,108 of record LR537854.1, on the reverse strand, counting down.
ACGTTGAACGGAAACACTTTCGGAACGAGTTGGCTAGACTTTGGCAGGGCGGCGTTTTCGGGGAGCACCTTCTTCGGGGGTCGGAGGGACCGAAATGTCCTGAAATGAAGGGGTAAAGGTTTGATACAACATGAAAGACTCACCTCCTCTCCAATCTTTTCATAATTCTCATCCGTAGACGCTTGGCTGTATTTCTCCGCATCCTCGTCGTCTTCATCTTCCTCAGCTGGCTTCACCACAGATTCCTTCTTCTCTTCTACTGGCTCTTCTTCGGCATCCGAGTTTTTCTCTTTCTTTGCTTTTTTCTCCTTTTTGTCTTTCTTGTTCTCTTCCTTCTTGGAGTCACCTACACATTCATAAGTGTACCATGGCTGGAAAGACTCGAGGAATCCGCAGTCTTCGGTGAGGTTCGGAAGAACCCACAGCTTATGCTTGCCGAAGGTGAGTGCATAGATTATTGCGAATAGAATGGTACGGACTGAAACGAAATAGTTCAATAGAGAAGCAATGGTAAAAAACTCACGGATAGCGGTGACAATTATGGCGGCAAAGCATCCGATTCCAGTGACCGACACGTAGTAAACACCTTGACGGAGCCAAGCTGGCCACAGGGGGAACAGGCATCCGACAATGGTTCCAACGACTGAAACGAACATTCTCTTGCTTTTTTTGTAATGAATTCCAACTCACGCATCAGAACACCTATGATTTTCTTCATCAAAGGAGTTGGATCGTACACCCAGACGTATACGTCCTTATCGTCGACGAACGCTTGAATCTCGTGCACCAAAAGCTTTACCTTCTTCTTTTTCTTCTCCTCGTCCTTCTTCTCAACCTTCTTGTCATCCTTCTCGTTCGTCTCACCCTCGGCTTCTGTTGCAGTCTCTTCCTCCTTGGCCTTCTTGTCCTTTCTCTTCTCGACAGCTCCTTTCGGTGATTTCGTCACGTCAGCTATAACACGAACGAATCAGAATCGGACAATTTAATTTGAAACTTACCAGAAGAGTCGTTTCCTTTGTCCTTGTTTTCCTTTTTTTTCGATACCAACTTTTTCGCGCGGAAGAACAGATGCTTCGAGTTCAGATCAGAGATGTAGTGGAAGCAATCGTCTCTGAATAAGAAAAGTTTAGAATATGACTCGAATAAGAAACAATTTACCTGGTCTTGAACATGGGATCTTTTTTCGCTTTGCTTCCGTACTTCGACTCCCAGAGAGTGTCAACAGCCTTGTTTCCTGAACGAAGTCAGAATGATCAGCTATTCCAGTCACAAAAAGCTTACCACTGAAGTAATGAACCTCGTTGCCTTCGAACATGGTGGTGGCAGTTGGGCAATTGAAACGAATGTGTTTGGCGATTGCCTCCTGCTCCTTCGTCATTTTTCCGTCGTCTTCGGACGCAGCTCCCTGAAGTTTTTCTTGTTATTGAGGATTTCTATAGATAAAAACTCACTTTCTGGTTCCGTTTCGACATGTTTGACTAGAATGCCGACTGAAAATTTTAAAAATTTGGTAAAATTCTGAAATTTAAGAAAACGTGACTGTGATGCGTTGGAAGATGGCAATATTCGGCTTCAATTGATCGAAAACTTCGTGCCGCAACATTGCAGTTACGCCCACTTTTGCAAGCCCCGCACACTTTTCCCCTCCCGTAAATCTACACAACTCGGCTGGACATTTTTCGCGTTTTATCTTGATTTTCCCCGATTTCACTGAATTCGTCAGCTTTTCCGACAATTTATTGATTTTAGAATGGGTGGAGGACATCACGAGCCGTTCAAGATCCCTCACTACTCGATCTACAGCAACTACCGCGACTTCCCGCAGTTGGCGCAACACGAGAAGCGGCTCGCGCAAATCGGACTGAAAGATCCGTGGATCAGGTAGGCTTCAACACTTCACTATGCTATTGCTGATTTTGTTCATGTTTTCAGAAACTATGTCTACTTGTACGACCGCAAGTACCCGCACGTGACCGGACAATGGGCTCATTTCAAGAAGGTAGGCGTTTCGATTCCCGTTCTGGATAATAAGTTGTCTTGTTTCAGCTGATTCTTCCGGGCTGGAAAGCCGGAGTCGCTTTCACCGCCGCTCTGATTCTTGTCGAAGAAGCCTACCAGTACAAGACGCACGGAACCACCTCCTGGGATGGCCATCACTAGAAATAACACAAACCACGAGCCGATTTTAGATTCAAGTTTCAATGTTTTGTATGTAGTTCTTAAACTCCAATAAAAAGGTTCAGATCGTTAATGTTTATCTTTTTTTGTCTGAAAAGGGTATTTTGCCTATTGATTTTCTGACTTTTTAATGTCTCGACTCCGAAAACAGGACACTTTCAGAGCATGTCTGCTCTTGAGCAGTTCATAAACGATCAAAAGAAAAAAGGAAGTGGCCTGAGTGGATCGGCTTCTTTCTCGTCGCTCGACTCACTCCGCAGCAAACTTCCCACGTCCATTGGGTAATATTCACAGTCTCTGAACATTGAAGACACGTTTCTTTAAGTGGATTCTCTCTTTTGTCACGCAGCGAAACGACTGACAGTCAGCAACTTTTGGTTGGCGACGATCCCGGAGATGCACAACTGCCTTCGTCTCGGAATCGGTGAGTATTTTGATGTTTTCAGCAAAGGAATACTAAAAAAAGCCTATATATCCCGAAAGAACCTGTCAAAATGCCTCAAAGTTACAGAAAGAACTCGGGATGGTTCTCCTCCGCCACTCAGGACGAGAGCATGTTCGGAATGACGCGCACCCAACGAATAATCGCATTCTTCATGTGCATCATCGGAGCTGTTTTCTGTTTCTCAACTGTGAGTTGTTTGTTCTGTCCACTCTCTCGCTCCCGGAATTCGAAACATTCTCAAAGCCATTTGGCGAATGGATCCAACACGTTTTACCCTGAAAATGTGGATCCCATTAACCGAATGGCTGCAGCTCTCGACTCTTCACACTCTTTCGTTCCACCCTCACTTTATGAGAAACGCGGCTGTCCTTCGTGTCGGCCGCCCCTCTTCGTTTTTTGCCTTGTCACCCCAAACCATGACTGACTCGTCGAGACATACATAAGAAATGAGAAGGAACCCGATGTTTTTCAGGCCGCCGTTCTGATTCCAGTGATCTTGGTATCTACAAGGAAGTTCGCTGCGCTCAACACGCTCGGATCTGTTCTGATGCTCATGAGGTACTCCCAGGTTCCCAGAGGACACTTTGATGTATCCTCTTTTTTCAGCTTCGCCTTTCTTCTCGGACCAAAATCCTACCTGACACATCTGGCCTCTCCACAACGACGTCTAGTCACAGTATCCTACCTGTCAGCTCTATTCGCCACCCTCTACTCGTCTCTCTGGGTAAGAAGAACTAACTTGTTTTTTGGCGGGCCCTTATAATTTCCCCACATTGTAACACAAGAAAGCAAGAGAGCAGGACACGGGGCTCGATGGAATGTGCCTCTCTTGATTGATGGTTCGCCTCGTCCCGCCTGTTGCGTCGTCGATCCGATCCGATTGTTATATCACCAATCACAACTGTTAGATCACTTTATGATACAAAAAACGAGCGAAGACTGGTTATGGAAGTACATAAAAAGGGCGGGGAAAAAGAAGAGAAGCGAGAGAGAGAGAGAGATTCGGTGGAATTATCGGTTTAAAAGTAAAGTAAATTCGATGACCCGAGCGAAGGTGTTCTGACTGTACATGGGGGAGAAGCAGAGTGGCTCAATTCTAGCGGGAGAAGGTGGAGGCGAACTCTTCGTAGTCGATCTGAAACTTGTTCTTTGTAATCCAAGAACCCCCTTCAGTCCTCTCACCTGTCCGTCTCCGTCAATATCGATCTCTGCGATGATCTCGTCGACTTCCTGGTCGCTGAACTGCTCTCCCATGTGGGTCATGAAGTAACGGAACTCCTCGGCTGTGATGTATCCGTTTCCGTCGCGGTCGAACACGCGGAAAGCTTCGCGGATCATCTCGCTGTCGTTCTCCTTGTTCATCCGCTTCATCATCTGACAAAACTCTCCAAAGTCTATTGTTCCACTTCCGTCAATGTCGACCTCGTTGACCATGTCGAGAAGCTCCTGTTCTGTTGGGTTCTGTCCAAGGGATCGCATGGCGACTCCCAGTTCTTTGGATGAGATTGATCCGTTACCGTCCTGGAAGATGAGAATGGATTATCAGTAGAAGCGGGAGAGATAATACCTTGTCGAATAGCCGGAATGCTTCCTTGTACTCCATAATCTCCTCCTCGTTGAGCCCCTCAAAACCCGAGATTGGCTCGTTGTTTTGCTTGGAGGCCCAACGGTTGAAAAGCGACACACGGCGTGGATCGTTGCTCATTGTGGAAGGATGAGTGCGAGGAGCAATGGGAATATAGCTGAAAGCAAAAGAAAAGTTGAAGTTGCCGAGCAAGAAGTCCCAAAACGGCAGTTTCGGATGGGAGGAGAAACGAAGCGAAACGAAAGACGAGAGCTATTTGAGGACGGGTTTATGACAAGTGCTTGACATCATTTAGGCGGGAAGGGATGAAAGGGGGGAATGACTGAAATAGAGGCTCATTTGTGGGTGGTGAAGTTGAAGTTGGATGGAATGTTGATGGATGAGTAGGGAGTGCAAGATAGTGGATGCGTAATTGGGTAATAGAGGGAGGAAAGAGAAAATGGGAATGAAATGTTATCGAGTTAAAATAGTGAAGAGGCGGGTGGCAAACTCTTCTATTCTTCAGCCATTCTTCCATACAATGAAATTTTTCATATCTTTCCGATCCCGAGTATAATCCTCTTGCACCAGTCCAAATTTTGACCTCACTTGAGCTCGGAACCAGAACAATTGCCTATTGAGTCAAGCTTTGCTGAATATCACAAGACTGACCCTCGAGACGCGAGACCCCGCCCCAGCTCCCCGGACACGGTCCCTCAAGTAGAAAACATTCTATTAGACAACGAAATAGGAAAGAGAGGAGAGGCAAACAAGTTTGTCTTAGTAGAGCTATGGTGTCTGACTCTTTCTGCGAGGACCGGCGAACACTGACGAGCAAAAAACGATGTCGGTGGCCGTGGGTACTCGCCTCGGAGCGCATGGCGACGGAATGAGTCTGGGAGGCGGAGTCCGAGCTCACGCCGAGTTCTGGCAGGGGGCGGAGCCTTGTGGAGAAAGGTAGCAGGGCCAAAAGTCGGATGGAAATTCGAATTAAAGATTTTAAACAAAAAGTTCGAGATACACAGAGTCGCGTGATGACTGCAAACATGGAGGAGCTGTTGAATTTATTTATGTCGGATGATGTGAGATGATGGATGAAAAAGAGAAGCGGTTTTGGGTGTTTGAGCCATCTCATCGCCCACTTTCGACAATCAGATCTTCGAGAGCTCAGAATAATCCAGATTCTTGGTGGCAGTAAGCTGTGACAGCTACTATACACTGCCACGTCATGAAGAGCCCTGAACCCCGGAACTAGAGGGGAAATGCCGTGACAGGTCAATGTATCGGCGCGAGAAGAAAATTGAGCCGACCGGCTGACGGAGACAGGTGCGGGAGAAGGTGGAACAGAGCTTTGGTGTCTAGTAGGTCATGGTAAGTTTTGCTCAAAGATCGGAGCAACCAGGAGAGAGACAACGTCATGAAACAGTTGGGGATAACCCATTCGCCCTTCTGAGATAGAGCGTGAGATACGTGTGTTGTGTGTTGTCATGTTCCGAGTGATCCGAGCCGTGATAATTTTAGAATGTCAATGTCTCCAGTGACAAGACATGCTCTCTTCACCCTTTTTTCTGTCTCGAGAAACGGGAAGAAGAGAAGGGCGCTTTCCCGCGGGCAACAATGAGTGCCAGGGGTCAGCTGACCCGTGTCTTCCGGCCGGGAGCTTTGATACAACTCGACAGACGAAGTGAATCGAGGAAACAACCGGACGGAGATGAGATTCCACAAGGAAGCGTCGCGTGGTCCTTTCCAACTTCCGATTGCTTCCCCTTGTGGTTTTCCGTGGAAAGAGGCCTTTTTTAGTATAGACGAGAGCCATAGATTTATATAAATACCCATAAATGGTCTATCCAGGCGGCTCTAAACAGATCAAATGTAGTTGGTCACATTGCAGAATGAGAACAGAAGTCCCCTGGGGATTCTCAGGAATGTTCCTTCTTTCTGCAAGTAAGCCGGAAGGGGTTATGTGTGTGGAAAAAGGAAAACATATCTTATCGGAAGCAGCAAATCAAATGGTTCCGGATGTCACCCTCAAGATCAAAAAGTCATTAAACTTAAAGATCCCAGAGATTCGATCTGATCCCATAAGATCTACAAGCATGTGCTCGTTTTTCTCATATTAATCTCCAGGTCATCTGGTCGCCATGTGCTCCCGTTTCTGCCACGTATACAATTACCCGAAGGTCTCGTTTTTCATGTTTCACTCTTTTCCGAATGACTGCAAGTTTCTGTCGAGTCCGTGAAAAAAGTGAGGAAATTGGGGATCCAGCGTTTCTCGATTTGATCCGATTAGTCGAAACAGAAGCTTTGCACACACTTTGGGCGGCTTTGTTCGTCGGCAAATCGAATCCGCTTCCTCCAGAAAAAGCCCAGAAGACGAAGAAGGGCTGCGCGGAAGCCACCCGAATTTATGATTCTGACGATGGGGTTGGCTGAAAATTGCCGACCAATTTGTTGACCGACTTCCCGATATTAACAGCACGTGTTTTTTCGTTTTTTCTCCTCATTTTTCCGGAGGCGGTGTGTTCTTTCTCCCCCGAAAAGTTGTTTTTGACGACAAGGAGCCCGCAGGCCTAATTTGCACATTGAGCACAAGAAATGGGGCGGTCTCTACGACGCGTTCTAATTGGGTTATCATGGCTCTGCCCCCGGCTTTGTTTTTTGTCGAGCTCCGAGGATGACGTGGAGGATACGGTAATGAGGAGAGAATGGAGCGATAATGAGAGGGAATGGAGATGGAATGTGTCCTCAAGCTTTCAGGAGGTGACGGCGTTAATGAGTAGGAGAAAAGAGTGGGGGAACGTGCTGATTCGACAAGGAAAACAGAGGCACATCACATCAAAACACGAGTTTGAAAGTACTTTGTCGAGTCGAGTGGGAAGGAGGCGGCTAATCGAATGCCGAAATAACCTATGTGGCTCCGTAGCTCGTTCCGGGAAGATTGAGAACCTTCGACGACTTTCAGTGGGTTCTAGAACTGGCGGCGCACTTGTTGTTTTGCCGCCACAAAGACATGAAATCGGTTCGAATGTGGTTCAGAATGGGGGTGAGAATGTCGAATAGAGGAGTTGGGAAGAAGCACGTGCGAAAGTGAGTGACTTCTTCAGGTAAATCGAAGATTCATCATCGAAAGGTTATAGATCAAGTTGTTGTGACCTCCAATCGAGAAAATGAATGTACGTGAGAACTCTCGAGAGTATGTGAGACTCGAGAAGTCGAGCCGTCGAGACGACTTTTCATCAAAATAAATCTGATTTGATATGTACATACTCATTACGGAGAGGGCCTTCACAGAAAGGGGGACGGGTAATTCCAGCTTCTAAAATTGTCTATTTTCAGCTAAAAAGCACCATCTTCACCCTGATCGCCGCCGTCTTCCAAGGCTTCACACTCGTCTGGTCAGTTCATTTTTCCGAGAAACTGGGGCGCAGGAAAACAGAGCGAAAACGAGAAGAAATTTAATTAATTTCGGGGCTCACCGAACGAGTAAATTGCATTTATCGCGCGCTAAGATCAGAGCAAAGGTTTGTTTGTCCCACACAACAAGAACCACGTGACACTGATTCCGAAACTGGAAAATGGAAACGGGGATGATCACCGAAAAAGGAGATTCATTAGAAATGCAGTTGGTTGGACGAATTTGCACGAGAATTAGCAACAATTAGGCGTTAGTCAGCGTTTCGAAAGTCTGTGTTTTGCAAAGAACCAATCGGTTCGTTTCTAGGAACGAATGAATTCTTAATGGGCCAGACGATAAATTGCGAAATGACGTGAGTTGACAGCCAGATTGTGTTGAGCTAGAAAGAGCAATGCGAAGGTATGGGAAACTGGGGGAAGGAAATAATAAAGAAGGTGGAGAGAGACTCTGTAAGTCAATTCGAACCATACAATCGTTAGCGGAGAGCTCCAAAAAAGAAAAAAAACCAGTTTGTCAGAATTCGTAAACCGCGTGGTGGCTTTTAGTGTAATGTCCATCTCTCGAAAATTCGGAAATCTCTGAAAACGCATGCGCATCGAGACCCGTCCCAACACAACAGCAACAACCCGAATCCCCAGTGGTCCTCTCTGCTCCACAGAAACGCCTAAGCCCACTGTGCAGAACTGATTGATGGACGTGCATTTGTGGAGTACTCTTGACCGCTGTGACAAACAATTCTACGTGAAAGAAACGAGCAAAAACTTCCACCCACCACGTGCAGGAGAGGTAGGAAAAGAGGACGTCGAAACTAGAGAAGATCCGAGACTTTTTTGACGAAATATGTCTGTGTATCAGGTTTCTGTGAATGGAAAGAACTTTGGCACGGCTAATCATGGGAATTTGGAAACCAGATTCGCCAGTGACGTTGAGGAAACGAAACGACCTCAGAGACCTCTGATAGATTGGGGGAAGTCCTGTCGGAAATTGGGAGAAGTTCAGCTCCGGATGTAATTGTGATGTTGGGGGAAGAAGCACGTGAAAGTTATGCATGACTGGCAATTGAAAATGATAGTTTATGCAGCTAGAGACGGCGGTTAGAACTTATGAAATCCTCACTGAATCTATGGGGAGTTCAATGATCAAATAGAGTGAACTCTTACGATCTGATTGTGAGGGGATCTTGGTCTGTTTGCGCAGCGACATAAAAAAACAGAGATACAGTCTATTGATACGAACTTATAATCTGTAAATGTTTCAGGTACGTGCTCTCCTACGTGCCCGGCGGCGAACGAGGCTTGTTCTTCATCACCTCGCTGTTCACTTCATTCCTCCGCCGATCCACATCATCTACCGTTCTCCCCATCTAACTGTTTTCCCTCACACATTTCATTTGTTTTCCTGGTGTCCGCTTTAGCCATTTTGGGTTCACTCTCTCCTGTACATTTTTCCCTTCCCGTTTCTCTGCATATAACTGTGATATAACACTACACTTGGTCGTTTTTTAAATTAAGATATTATTTGGTAGATAAACATAAATGGTTGTAGCTCTCTTTTCCCTCTGCTTCTCTTCCCTTTCCACCTCCTATTATTATGCGGCAGAACGTGTCACTCCTTAACTAACTGGTTTCCCCCATACGAACACCGCAATCAGCTGCTTCCCCGCTTGCAACACGGAAAACACATTCCTCTCCCTGACCACCACAGTTTGTTTGAAATCCGCTCATACATGTGTAAATCGCCTCTCCGGTTGGCTTCCCTTCCTTCCGCCTTCTCTTCCCATTGTTTAGCCCCTTCATTTCACAATCAGACTTCCTGCTTGATGACGTGGAAGACTCCCCGCCAGTTTACAGTACTACTGCGAAGAGACAGGGTCTCACCAGTCCGTTTTTCGGCGTTTTCTCGTTTCTAAACGGATTTTCTGAAACGTTTTTAATAAAACCTGATAGAGAATAGGATTTAAAACCGATTGATAGGCAATTTCACCAGAATTAGTGTGTTTTTCATTGCGACTTACTCATTTTTGCCATTTTCAAGGCAAAAGCTTCAAATTTGAGAATTTGCTATGGAAAACTAGATAATTCTGGTTGAATTAATTATGTCTAGGTTCCAAATGCTCTTCTCTATCAGATTTTATTGACAACGTTTCAGAAAATCAGTTCAAAATCGAGAAAACACCGAAAACCCGATTTCGTGGCGAGACCCGCTGATTGCAACTTCGCCTGATCGCAGTAGTAAATCGCTATGAAAAACGGACCAAGCTCGATCAAAGTTTCTACCAGATTTTAACAAAAACGAAAACACCAATACCGTTACCGAAACCAATGAATCAGCCTTTGATAACTGCACTTATCCGTGATCATTTTTGTCTCTTTTTGTCCCGCAGCCTCTTCCGTACTTTCACTTCACTTCCACTCCCTCATATATATTTTCGTTTTCAAGTACAATCGCTTTTTGGGCCTTTGCCATCACTCCTTAAGTGGTTCTTTCGCTTTCACCGTGTCACTTCGATACGATCACCTTCGCCTAGAAGATCAGATGGTATCTCCCCCCAAACTGACTCGCCGAGGTGTTTCAATCCGTCGTTTCAATCCGATTATGCAACCCAACCTTGTTCGGGCGCCGCATTTCATTTTCTCTTCGATGTTTACTACATACGAAGATTTTCAGACCGATTAGCACAGGTGGTTCACGGCGTTTCACACGTTGCTAAACCGAGTGATTTACGAGGAGCGGTAATCCACGTGGAACCGAACTAAGTCTGAGTGTTTTTCAGAGATTTACAGCGCACTGACTACCATTGAAAAGCTGAATAAACATTCCGTCTGCAAGCGTTCGTTGCGTCGTCTACTGATGCTTCCACCGTATCTTCCACCTTTTCTCCTCAACATTTCTAATCCAAACTCCTTTTCCGCTTCTCCCACTTTCCTCACTTTGCAGTCAACGGCTCAAAATAAAAGCCGCTCTCGGAACAATTATCCATTTGAGAGCCGACTCTCCGTTTCTCCCCTTCAAAAAAACGTTGTCAAGGTTCTCTCTCTCTCTCTCTTCCAGTTCTGTTCTCAAAATAATTGTTGTTTGGGCGTCTTCGTCGACCTTGTGGGTCAATTCCCGACGCCTTCTCTCCATTCCATTTGTAGTCGTCGTGAACAAATTTTCTCACGCTTCGAAGACGAAAAAGCCGAGTGTCAACAGCTTGTCTGCGTTGTCTCGCCTTTTCTCCGTCGTCAGGTTGTGTTCTGCCGTTTTGCAACCGTCAGGTACCACCCCGCTTATTCATCCTTGCCGCGCCGTCCTTTTTTACAGTCGCCTTTCGGTTTATTACAGCTTCAAGTGAGTTAGTCCCGACGAAAAGACCCGCAGACGCAGACAGAGACGAAGGGCGTGACTAATTGAGTGAAGGGGACGGAGGAGAAGAAGCGCCTTGATCACCATTTAGTTATTATTATTATAGTGGAGGCGACGGCGGAATGAGGTGTGTTACTGTTATAACCACTCAGACCCCCCCCCCCC
>LR537854.1:1087170-1102988 GCA_900883565.2 Caenorhabditis panamensis | reverse complement strand
CCCCTCTCCGACTGTTAGATGCTTTGTTACTTTACTTTAGTTTAGTTTTAGTCCAGGACAACGTTCATCTTCTGGAAAATACTACTCATTTCTACACTTCTACATTACTGTACATCCCGCCCAACACCTCTCTAACCCTTTCCCATTACCTAAAACTGTCTGTTGTTGACCATCAATGCCTTCTGCTCATCCTGTCACGTCAGTTAGTCGGGTCGTCATCAGTCGGAAATAGGAGCTCCTGCGACTAATTATTCTCCTTCCCGACGCCTTCCCGAGTCCTCCTTCATCTCATCTCCCACTAATATGCAAAGCAGTCAGGGAGCATGAATAATGGCTCTGGGCGGTGCCGTGCCGGAACCGAAACAAGCCGAGAAGAAGGCGAATTTTCATTCCGGAGCACAACTCTCTGCGTGTGGTTAATTATTGACGACCGAGTTGCCTTCCATTATTCGCTCCCGTCTCCTTTCTTTGCTCCTCTCCGTGACACCATCCCTTTCCTTTTCTTTTTTACGATTGCCCCCACTTGACTTTTGCATCCCATTAGGACGCTTGCTCGACTGGAAGCGGCCAGGTGGATTACGGTGGTGTTGCAGTGGATTAGCTCTTTTCAACTGTTACGTTTGGTTACACAAACCAGGACACGGTAGCTTCCGATAGCTGTAAACTTGCGTAAATCAATCAGACGCCCTTGATATTAAATTTGCTAACAATCATCCGCTTCCGCATCGTAAAGTACCGTATCTCCATGGATGCACAAGGTTCGAAGTCGTCTCCCTCCCTCTAAACCAAACGTTTCTGAATGCTATCCTGGATCTTACACCCCATAATCCACTGATTACAAGTGTCTCTTGCGTCCGAACGAATCCCCGTAATTTGGTCAACCTAATTGCCGTATCTAATAGTTCCGAGTTTATGATCTGTTTTAGAAAAAAGAGAACTGGAAAGAAAGCCGTAAACATGAACAATCGATGAATGGAACATCATGGTTTCTGGTAGTCAAAGCTTCTTTCGAAGCAGAAAAGTATAATTCGATTATCATGGTCTCCCCCTTCCGTCTGCTTTTTCTTCTAAAAGGTCGCCTGACGTATTCTTCTTCCTTCCGTTGCGCAACACTTTCTTATCGTTCTGATCTGGACAGGAATTCGGGTATTTCGGTGTTTCAACACCCCGAAGCTTCTTCTTCTTCTGTTGCATTCTTCTATTTGACAACTTTCGAAACGAAAAATCCTCCATCTGAAATCATCAAAAAGTGACACTTCCATCATGATGATCCCGTCTCCTGGGAGTGTCAGTTTTGTTTTTTGAGCCAGAGAGTGTCAACTTCTTTCTTCTTACTTTTTCAAAACTCTTCTGGGACCGACCGTTCCACTGTGTTCCCTCTGGAAATTCCTCAGTTTGACATGAAAATGACAGCTTCTCCTTCTCTTCAAGTTTCCAAGTTTCTCTCGTGTGTTCCCTCTCAGTTCTGTATGTTTTGTTCTCCCTATCATTCTCCACTCTTCCGTCTTTTTCTTCCTGTCAATTGCGCAAGCTTCATCCCTCCGAACGGTTTTTTCATCTCATCCGTCCCGCCCATCCGTCTAATCACCTTGTCTTCTTCTTATTGTTGTTCCTACATCCTCATCATTATTTCCTCCGCTTACAATCACTGTTACGCATTCATTATGTCACATTTATCGCCGGGGAAAGCATCAAAACATCAGAAGCCGTCACATACTACTTTCCAGAATAATCCAATTCCGTCCGTAGGCATTTCATAGAAGACGCATAGAAGGCAAAGAGGTCGCCTCCTAACCTTGTTTTTATACTCTTATTGTTATTTTTGACTTCTCTGCTCTACGTGTTTCCTCTGCTAAACTTCTTTCTTTCGAAGATTAGAAATCGCCTTATTTCAACAATTTGTATTCCAAGGCAAGGAAACAACGATTAGACAGTTAGAGAGAGACGTTGATTATTTTCCCATTTTCTTATTTCAGTGGGTGTGTAAATAATGTCGTGTGAATAAACACATACACATACAATTCCCGCTCGTTTCCCAGTAGCCCGTTTCCCTTTTTTTGCTTTCGGAGACTTTTCATAACTCGATTATTTTTAGGTTTTCTTGGAAAGTAGTGTGTTTCTTTGATTTTTTCATGTTGTTTGTTTCATGTTCGAAGTCGATTGGACTTACCTGAAACCCTTTGAGCCTCAAATTGTCTGTCAGCTAATCGGTGCCCTCGTGTCCGTGGCGGCGGCGGCTTGCGCCCGAAATTTCACCGTTTTCGTGTTTTTTTCAGAAACTTTTTTGTAAAAACAGTTCAAAAATTGTGTTTTCAAATGTTTCTATCAAAAAAGTTTGAGAAAAATACTCAAAAATAAGCCAAATAAGGACGAAAACGGTGAACCACTGAAAGGCGCCGCGGTCCCTGACTAGAGGACACCGATTGACGAACAGACAATTCCATCCTTCAATTTGCTTCTACTATCCTTTAACTCTTCCACCACCTTTCTCTCTATTCCTCTTCCTCTCCCATTCTCTTCACACCGTCTCCTCCTCTTCCAAAATAAACGTTTTGTGGGCGTGGCCGTCATCGTCGTCGTCGCCGGCGCAGACACGAGAATTGGAGCCGACCCGTGTGTGGTCGCGAGCCGCACTAAGAAAGCACATAAATCGTGGTGGTCGCATCAAAATGGACTGGCGATTCTCACAGCTCCTTCTACTCCTATTATGCTTCCACGGTCCCGGTATCAGATGTCAAGAAGAGACCGCGCCGCGGAATGAGGTTCTCGGTGAACCAGCGGTTAGGTGAGTCTGCTTTTCAATGCTCCGCCTTTTGTGTTGATCTGAATTCCCTCGTTTACGAATACAATCAAAAGAGATTGCCGGGGATTAGCTGCAATCGTACATGTGTTGCCTGCTTCCGCACATCCCTCCTGTGAGCATATCTTCTCACTCTTTTTGGTCTACGCACGTTTGGTGTCACAATGCGCAGGATTAATGGCTTCAAAAGGGGTTTCCAAAAGGCGAAGAGTATCACATTTGCATATTTGACCGCCTAAGCGGAGTCGAGAGAGTGTGTAGGAGGAAGAGAAGGAGAGCGCGGCGAAGGGAAATGAAATGGGTTTCTGAACGGAAGTTTGTTTCGTTTCGTCAAGAAAGAAGCAGCAAAATGAGAAGGAAAAGCCAGTGGTCAAGAAGGGGAAAATATAAAGGGGGTGGAACTGTTCTAGTTGTGAGCTCTCACATGTTTGTGGCACTTGGCCGTCTCGGGTCTCGCCACGAAAACGGTTTTTTGTGTTTTCTCGTTCCCGGATTAGTTGATTTTTCATGGTCGGTTTCCCATAGTTATAATTTTTCAGCCAGAGACTTGAGATCTGAAAATTTGTTATGAAAAGCTCAATAAATCTGGGAAATATGACTGGTTCTAGGCTCCGAATCCTCTTTTCTACCAAAATCCGCCAAAAAAAACTTGAAAAAACCGATCCAGACTCACCCAAAACAGTGAATGCTGTGATATAATCCATCCACTTTTCTCGATCACTTTTCTCTCTCGATTATCCCAACTTCCCCCCTCCACTTTGCATTTAGTACAGATGTATTCTGACCCTCCGGAAGCGCCCAACCCGGCTCGGAAGCCGTCATTCAGTGGTCGAAATCGAATGCCATTTCATTTCATTCCATCCAATACCAAACAACAACACGGCCTGCTCCCCGCGAAAAAGGGGCCTGCTCAAACATTTGGCCTCTCCTTCTCTTTTCCTGACACACTGTCTCTCGGATCGCCCATTTTCCGTAAAACCTCATCATCTTTCGAGTATTTTATATTAAAATCGCGCCGATTTACATATTAGTTTGCAAGCGCTGCGTTGCCGAGTGCGTGTCGATGACCATGGGGCAGGGAAGGTAGCGAAAAAAAGAGAGAGGAACCGAAGAGACCTGATTCAATTGTGGGACTAGAAGGGGAGCAGGAGCAGGAGCAAGTGACTCGGTTTCAAATTCGATTTCGTTTTGAAAATGACGAGGAGAGAATGGAAAGGGAGAAGAGGAAAAGGAGACTGCCTCGGTTGGAATATGAATTTCTGGAAAACATGTTTTTTGAAAACCAGAAGATTTCCATGTTTTGCTCATTCCAGCTGTGCAGCAGATGCAATCTACGTCAAATTGAGGACCAGATCGACATTTTTGGGTCATGTGGATGTGAAGTACACTCCCGACAAGTCGTGCTTTCAGGTTGGCCTTATTCGCCAGTTTTTATGGCACCCTTGACATTTCAGAGCCTCGTGACAAACAATCAAATAGAAATTCTGATTCCCCATGAGGAATGCATGGTGCCGAGAAGGAGGTCAGTTATTCATTTCGTTGGAGCAGTCAACAAATCAATCTTGTAGGAGCTTGCACCCAACTGGAGTCATTCTCGAGGTGTCACTCTCGGTTTCTTTCCATCCAGAGTTCACGACAGCCGATGACCGTATCTTCAACATGCAGTGTTTCCATCAGAAGAAGATCAATGGATCCTCTACATCACTTGCAATTGGATCTCCACAACCTCCACCAACAGATTCCAAAGGACCATCTTGTTCCTACGAGGTTCTCTCCCGTCCAGGTGGTTTGCCTGCTGGGCGTTTGGCTCTAGGGCAAGAAGTGTATCATTCCTGGCAGTGTCAGAATGTTTATGTGAGTTGTATCTATCCTATGACCCAACTTTTTAACCTTTAGGAATCTTGCATAATGATTGAGAATTGTGAGCTAATTGGAGGAGAAGACAAACACGAAGTGATTGACTCCTCCGGTTGCTCCAAGTACGAGTCGATCATGCCCCAGCTAGAATACCACAATCGGACGCACGTCGGTGCCGCAGTCAAAGTGTTCGGGGTCTCGCACACTCCGATTGTCTACTTTGCCTGCCAAGTTCGTCTACACCCTCAGTTGCCCTCTGGAGAATGCCCGAAACCAACCTGTAACGTGGCGAGGAGGAAACGGTAAATGAACACTTCAGATGTTTTACTTTTTTGGATTTCAGAGATGACTCCGCTTCACAGTTCCCTTCAATTGACGTTCGCAGTCAAAATCTGGAAATTTCTCAATTGATAAACGCAACAGGTTCAGAAGTACAAGAAAACGTGCCTGCTCCAGCAATACCAGAGATACCAACCTGTCCAGACATCCACGTAGAGTCCGCAGAAGAGCCATCAGAGTCGAAATCAGTGGAGGACGATCGGATATGTGCAGACTTCCGATCGGTTCTGGTTGTCAGTATTCTGCTAACCATGGTGAGTGGCGGTTTGCTGGTTTTCTCGTTTCTGGATTCACTGTTTCGTGTTCTCTCAGTCAAATCTGATGGAAACAAGGATTTGGAGCCTAGAGACAGTCTATTTGACCAGAACTACCCATTTTTCCTACTTTTTCTGGCAAAGCACAAAATCTGAAAAATTTCCAATGAAAAACTTGACGATTCTGTTCAAATTGACTATCTCTAGGTTCCAAATCCTCTTCTCTATCCGTTTTCATCGAAAAAAACTGTTTTGCAGGCCCTAATCCTGATCACCACTGCAATTGTAGTCCTGATCGTCCGTCGACAAAAGTACGAAATAGCCAGCATGTCGTGAATTGCTCATTTCTCTTCCTGCTCTTCTTCTTCCGTCTGATCTCATCCCCGTTTTTCCCTTCTTTTCTAGTGACTTTTCCCCTACGGTTTCGCTTTCCGGTGTGCCATCGGCCATTCCCCATTGACCTTTTCTTATCAGCCATCGCAGGGTTTGTTTTTACTCGGAGCTTTTGAGAACAATAAATTGAAATTTGAAACCTGAAATCTGAAGCATTTCTGGATCGAGATTTATTCAATTACCATAATAAATCGCAGATAAAAAACAGAGAACGTTAACTTATAAAACTATGAAGTAAGTGGAAGTGCAAGAAGTATGTGTGTTCAAGGAGAAGAGCTAGGGGAACAGAAAACTATGGATAGAGGGGTTCCGTCGAGACATTACTTGGGAAACAAAATGAGACAGACCATGGGAACTTCCAGAATTGAAATAGAACAGGCGTGGTTGAAACGAGGATTGGATCAGTTCCACCTGTCGACGGAGACATCCATCTGAGCAGGATCCTGATAGACGGATGGGAAACTGCGTTGCTTCGCCACGAAGAGAGACGCTTCTGTCTCGTACTGAAACTCAGAAAATCGAATTTGAATCTACATATCTGAAGGGGAAACCTCATTGTGATGATGAGATCTTTCGTCGTCAGACACGAATGTGGAACGCAGCCAGTAGATGTAGACGAACAAGAGAACGATGAGCATGAAGAGGATGAGGCATATGACGAGAAGCCATCTGACAAAGTCATCAGCCGGATTCGCCTGGAAAACTCGGGTTTTTGAGAGAAGATAAGATATTTGAACTTACCACTTCTTTCAAAGGCAGGTAATCTTTTCGCTCAGCATCACACTTTTCTGGGTTATAATTCGATCCGTCTCTCAACATACAGTAGTCATGATCTCTGAAAAATGATGATTGCTCTGCCAATTGAAAAAGCGCGTACCTGATGACAATCAGGCCATAGAACGCAGGCAATTGGTTTTTGGACTGCGAGCTTCTGCACTGGATACCGCTGCTAAGACTGATCGGAACGAGAGATGTGGTGATGGTCCAATTGTCAATTTTATGTTTGTTGACAGAGAAGAATGCACCGCCAGAGACACTAAATACAATAGTTTGATTGGGAAATCTTCACAGACTCACCCGTGAAGCTTTCCTTCCACAGTCATCGTACCAATTTTTCTACCGGGTTCTCCATCCAACCAGCTAGAGAGCAGCAGTCCCATGGGCACTTCGAACACGGCTATCTCATTATCAACATTTTCTTTGTAGTAGAACTTCCCGGCGTACTGGTCCTCAGTCCAATCATAACGCGAACTCGACGATCTCCGCGAACCGGTGCCCAACAACGTTGCGGAGAAGGTTCCTAAGAAATTCGATGATAAAAACAGTTGTGCGTCTTATAATGGTACCATCAAAAAGTCCCCGCAAATGATACTGTTCGTAGACGTGGTTATCCTCTGCGAAAAACTCCAAGTAAAGTTTGCGGTTTGAAGAATCGAAAAGCGAGTTGACCTGAACATTCTGTTTCGAAAGTTTGAAATAACAACAACTGAGCCAACCATATTTTCATTTTTCAAGAAAAATTTACTCATCGCAACATTGAGAGCCTTGTCAACAAATGATGCGACCTTCCGACGACCAGTATTGTCAAAAATGCTTGTCGCCTGAATAAACGTGTCAAGATGGAAGAGATCTCTCCTGAAACTTACATTGATCGAGAACAAGTTTATGTTCAAGCTGCTCTGGGATCTTCGGATGACCATGATTTTCGGATGGTGGACGCCGGCTGGATCGCGAACAAGGTGAAATCCAACATATCGCATTTTGTCCGGGTGATTTCTAGAACAAGAAGCGGACTGATCAGTCGTGAACGAAAAACGTACGTTCTTGGCTTCAGGAAAGCTTGTGGGCATTCTCCGGAAGGAATATCTGTCTCCATGAATGTGAATCCATCTTGTTGAGAAACGAGAAGATACTGATTCGTTTGCAGAATTTCATCGATTGAAGGAATGTGCGCGTTACCGAACGAAATCAGCGCCAGCAGAAAAATAGCGGGTAGTGGTTTAATTCGCATTCTGGAAACACTATAATACTGAAAAAAGATAGTAAAAGAGAGAAATTAGCAGCGGAAGACAAGGGAAAAGGGTGAATGAATTTTAAAAAATGCTTGTGATAAAATTTAAAGGCGCATGGATTTATTTGTGAGGGATATCTTGCCACGACTACAGTAACCGAGCGCGGGAGTTTGAATTTATTTATTAGCTGACTTGAAAATTTCACTGATGCGATTCTGGATAGAGGTTTATTCAATTACCATTAAAAATTTGCAGATAAAAAACGAAAAAAGTTAACAAATAAAACTACAAGTAAGTGAAAGTGCAAGCTGTATTTGTGTTCAAGGAGAGCTAGGGGAACAAGAAAATATGAATAGATTGTTCAAAATTACTTGGGAAACAAAATGAGACAGACAATGGGAACTTCCAGAATTGAATTAGAACAAGCGTGGTGGAAACGAGGATTGGATCAGTTCCACCTGTCGACGGAGACATCCATCAGAGCAGGTTCCTGGTAGGCAGATGGGAAACTGCGTTGCTTCGCCACGAAGAGAGACGCTTCCGTTTCGTCCTGAAGTTGAAATCATTGGAATCAGAGGTTAGATATTCGGGAAGGATACCTCATTGTGATGAGATCTTTCGTCATCAGACACGAAAGTGGAACGGAGCCAACAGATGTAGACAAACAGGAGAATGATAACAATGAAGAGGATGAGGCATATGACGAGAAGCCATCTGACAAAGTCATCAGACGAATTCACCTGGAAAACTCGAATTTTTATTGAAGAATATATCTGAACTAACCACTTCTTCCAACGGCAGGAACTTCTTTCGGTCAGCATCACATTTTTCTGGGTTATAATTTGGTCCGTCTTTCAACATGCAGTAGTCACGATCTCTGAAAGATGATAACTGATTTGGCACTTGAAACAGTGCATACCTAATGACGATCAGGTCGAAGAACGCCGGCAACTCATTTCTTGGCTGTGAGCTTCTGCACTGGATACCGTTGCCAAGACTGACCGGAACGAGCGATGTGATCCAATCGTCCTTTTTGTGCTTGTCGACAGAGAAGAATGCACCGGCAGAGGCACTGGACATCTACGTTTAACCGTAACGTTTGGCAGACTCACCCGTAAAGCTTTCCGTCCGAAGTAAACTTTCCGATTTTCGTACCAGGTTCTGCACCCAACCAGCTAAAGAGCAAACGGCTCATGGGCACTTCAAACACCGAAATCTCATTGTCGACATTTTCTTTGTAGTAGAACTTTCCAGTGTATTGATCCTCGGTCCAATCGAAACGAGAATTCAACGGTTTTTTCAGTCCGGATGCCAACAAAGTTGCAGAGAAGGCTCCTATGAGAATCAAGGATAAAATTATGGAGAGATTTCGAACAGTACCATCGAAGAGTCCCCGCAAATGATATTGTTCGTAGACAAGGGTGTTATCTTTTGCATAATATTCCAAGTAAAGCGAATGACTCATAGAATCAAACAGCGAGTTGACCTGAACATTCTGCCAATTGTGGAAGAAGAAAAAACTGAAACTACCATATTCTCATTTTTCAAGAAAAATTGACTCGTCACAACATGAAGAGACCTGCCAACAAACGACGAGACCTTCCGACGGCAGTTACTGTCAAAAACACTTGTCGCCTGAAGTAGAATTTAAGGTAGAAGACGGTTTATCGACACTTACATTGATCGAGAATAAGTTCATGGTCATGCTGCTGTGAGTTTTTCGAATGACTATGACTTTCGGGGGGCTGAGGCCTGCAGAGTCGCGAACAAGATGAAATCCTATATACCGCATCTCTTTCGGGTGATTTCTGAAAAGAAGAAGCGGATCAGTCAGGTATAATCAGAAAACGTACGTTCTTGGCTTCAGGAAAGCTTGTGGGCATTCTCCGGAAGGAACATCTGTTTCCATGAATGTGAGTCCATCTTGTTGAGAAACAAGGAGATACTGATCCGTTTGCAGAATTTCGCCGATTGAAGGAATGTGCGCGTTTCCGAACGAAATCAGCGCCAGAAGGAGAATAGCGAGTAATGGTTTAATCCGCATTCTGGAAACAAAATGATACAGTATATATTTACTGAAAAAAATAGAAAAACGAGAAATCGGGCAAAGAAAAAAGAGCTGAAAGAATTCAAAGAAAATTGCTTTTGATAAAAATTAAAGGCGCATGGATTTATTTGTGAAGAATATCTTGCCACGACTACAGTAACTGAGCGCGGAAGTTTGAATGTTATTTATCCGAACGATGTTTGCAATCGCGCAATTCTGAAATTTCCAAGCCACATATTTTCGATACGAAGTGCCAGTTATTTTTATCATGAACAATTTATTCCGTGCAGAAGAAAGCAGTACAAAAATGTAGTAACTCTTGACGAATCCCGAAATGGAAAGAGAATACGTAGAGGAATGTCTAGAAAAGAAATTTTGAGTAGGGAACAGTGAACAAAACTGTCGGGGTTATGAGACCGTCGACAGATCGAACAAGACATTATAAAACAAAACATTATCTTTGGCAGGCATGCGGGAGATTGAATTGGGGACGGGGGAGAGTGAAAAGCGGTGGGAATGGTGCAGAGAGGTGAGGAGATGGATGGGAAGAAAAGAACGGGACTAGTTGTTGAAGTTACGACGAGGCTTCGCGACGTGTGGTTTGCAGAAAGCATTCGCAACCTCTTCTCTTTCCGGGTGCCCGAGTCTCAGAGCTTTCTTTCCTTCTTCTTGTTGTTGTTCGAAGTTGGCTGAAATCACACATTAGTTTACCATTTCAAACACGCATCTGCTTACGTTGATTGAACTCGCGGGGTTTCCGGTCGAATTGCTTGCGTGGCTGTCCGTGGAAGCGGCCGTGCTCACTGTTGACCCCTTTTTTCGGTTTGCCTTCCTGGAAGTTTTGGGGCGGCGGGCTGTCGGAGCAGCTGGCTCGAGTGTAGATGGCATCGCGTTGGGAGAAGTTGTGCAGCGATCGAACAGTTTTGTCGTACACTCTGAAAGTATTCATGTTGTTTCAAAGATCCATAATGAAATGAGCAAAACTCTGTGACAAGTCAAGCATGCATAAACAACACAAACTTGTCAAACCTGTTCTCCGCGTCTTCGTGCGAGTAATCCGATTCCGATGTCCAGCGACGGTTGGATCTGTTATCCCAAGACTGATCGTTCCAAGAGTCTTTCGACTCTGAACATCTGCGAACGTCATCGGATCCAGAGCGTCTGACATCAGCAGATTCGAAGGGAGTGCGTCTGTCGTCGTAGTAAAGCTTCTCGGAATCGTAGGAACGTTTCGAAGAGTCATCACGCAAAGATCGATCG
This sequence comes from Caenorhabditis panamensis, assembly GCA_900883565.2. Classification (NCBI taxonomy): domain Eukaryota; kingdom Metazoa; phylum Nematoda; class Chromadorea; order Rhabditida; family Rhabditidae; genus Caenorhabditis; species Caenorhabditis panamensis. The sequence goes on along the minus strand of LR537854.1, from coordinate 1,092,026 downwards.
TACTCGGCGTTCATCGGGTACTTGGATTTGTACACCGAGTCACGGAATCTTGGAGTCAGTACTTGAGGATCAGCCAGTGGCACGTAACGACGATCACGATATGGCAGGTTGTTCGATCCTCGCGACGACGACGGCCGTTCATTGTCAGAATAGTTCTGGTAGTTCTTGCGAGGGTTATTGCCACGATAACTGCCGCCTTGCTCTCCTTTCCAGGGTCCCTTTCCATGACGATGTTGCTCTGAAAATGCAAGCAGTTCACAAAACACAATACTACATCCAGTGGTGGGTGTTGACATGCAGATGGGTATACGAATCTAAAACGTACCTCCTCCGTTGAAATTGAACATGACATTCTCAGCAGAAGTAATCTCTGGCTCTGAAGAATGGACGCTCGGCGGTTGTTTCGCAGTGATAAGTTCCGAAGGCTTAACCGGTTCCACAACTTCTTGCTCCTCCGATTTGTCTTTCGGTGGTGGTTCGGCAAACACGTAGACCACTTCTGACTGCAAACAATACATTCTTTTGGATATTGTAACCGAATAACAAAAAACCAACCTTTCTCTGCTCGGTGAGCACATCGTCCATAACTCGATGAGCCAGTAGTTTTTGCGAGTCGAACTGTCTCTCGAGAGTGGTGTTCATGAGCTGTTTCAGCTTGATCGGCACATCCTGGTAGAGTCGAGTGAAGTGGGAAGAGGTGAGGTAGAGCATGGTGAGTTGCATCACCAGAGACTGCTCCCGCTCTTCTTTCTCTATCATGATGTTGATCTGTGCAGGAGAAGCTCCGGGAGACTCAAAGATCAGCTTTTCGGCAGTCGCTCTAAGATTTGTTATCTCGGTCACCTACAAATTCAGAATTGCCTAGGGAAGAACAGAATCAGCCACTCACCTCCTTATCGATATGGGCCTTCGCCACCTCGCAGTAGACATCCATCAGTTGTTCAGACACCTCGTCCATGGAAAGCAGATCGTCGTATGAGGCCTGTCTGGTTTCATTAGTTCGGACTACTGCGGCACACAACTTCTTCTCTCTGGCGATCCGAGCGGCCTTGAAAAGGATCAGAATGTGTTCGATCTTTTGGGCGCTGTCCATGTAGCTGGTGTTGTACGGTTTGAGAGGAACCAATTCGCGGATCGGATCGAGAACCGTGAGCATCTCTCTGATCAGCTTCTCAATCTCCACTCCTCCGCTTCTCTTCGACAGTTTCTTGCCGTAACTGTCAACAAGAGCCATGGTCATCGTCTCGACGATATCCGACTTTTTGAAGTTCGCACTGTGCGTGATGCGCAGAAGATCTATGGCTAACTCCACATCATACAATCCCAGCTCGAACAAAGATTTGAAGTAGCACTCGGCGACGGTAGACACCTCCTCGGATTTGATCTGCTCGAAATAGTCCTTTTGATCGTCGGTGAGCACCTGATAGATTCCTGACGGGACCTGTCTCTTCGGGTGATTCAACGGTTTCGAGTACCAAGTGTGTATCGAGTATTTGATCCACCAGGCTGCAGAATTGAAAGATTCATCGGTGAAGTAGGTGCATATCTCGGGATCGAAGACGGTGTTCTCAGCTTCCATTCTAGCACCAACCGACTTAAGAACTTCTCTCGAACTGTCACAAATTTCTCTCGACTTTCCATCGTACTCCCCGAGCAATTCGAACATCAGATGAACCAAAGGAACCGTCGGCACCACGTTCTCCTTGCCAATCTCATTGTCAGTGAAACCCGTGGCGAATCGGAAGTTGCACATCATTCTCGCATTGTTGTTGTTGGCCAGAAGACGTTGAAGCATCAGCGCGATAATCTCCACGGCCTTCTGTGGCTTTCTATTGCCGCTGAGCAACTCTTTCAGACAGAATGAGATCAGCGAGAAGGTGTCGAGCAGAGCAGCATCTTCTGGAGCATCGGAGGCGACTCCATTCTTCTTCCGATTCTTTGCCAACGACGCCGCGAGGAATCCTGCGCTTTCCCATTGAATCGGAGTCGTCCAGTTCATGCGGCCGAGCAGGAATAGTCTGTGCAGCATGCTCACCAGAACTTTCTCTTTGTGGGAGTTTGGATCTTCGTGTGGCAGTGGAGTTATGTGCACGTATCGGGAGAAGAGGGTGGTCAGAGAACGACAGATACGGATAACCAGTGGAACGTAGCCCTTGTTGTCGATACACATCATCATAAACTGCTGGAGAGTAGTGACTGGCGAGACAAACAAGTACCATTGGAGCTGAACAGAAACATTTGAATTTCGAAAGAATACACGTTGTCTTACCTGATCTTTGACTTCGTCAAACTTTGTAGATTGATTGCTGAGCATACTGGCATCCAGTGGCAGTTTGTTGAGAGCATCGGTGAGTCCCGATTGGAAGTTTTCGATAAAGTTCTCCAAACAGGGCAGAATGTCGCGTCCGTTCTCAGCGTATTTGTCGAACAACTTGCCCGCCAAAGTGTTCCGGCGTTTGTCGTTCATCAGCAAGAAGACCTTTTTGAGGAGAGAAGTGAACAAGTATTTGTTGTTGATGTTGTCGATATGATGGTCGATGGCCATGTCCCAGACAAAGATGAACCTGAAATTTGGAATATTTAGGGAACATCAGCTAGAAGAATGCCTACTCATTGATCAGTTGATCAGCAGAAGTGTCTTCGAGACGGAACGGCGTATTGGCATTAACGAGTTCTCGCATCGTCTTGAAGTCGGGATTCTTGGCCCGGTAATTGTTGAGAACCTGGAAATATCCAGATTGTTTGTTTAATGCATTGTTTTGTTTTACTAACACAGGTTTGAAGGCTGAAAACACATTTATTTTGATACACCGATTGTCAAGAAAATACCCAAATACTAAATGCGAATGATGATGATGGTGGTGGTGAAACAAGAAACGGGGAATCAAATCACAATTGGTGGCTATGGTTTGCACAGAACTTTCGATTGGTTGATTGAAACGAAAAACAAAGGGGACAACTCGCCATGGTACATGAACTATCGGAACGCTATTGCTGCGGTTTCTTTGGCTTCCGCTTATTCTTTTTCTTTTTAGGGGTCTCTACCTTCTCCGCCTTCGCAACAAACTGCTTCTTCTTGCCCTCGTCGTCGGAATTTGCTTGTTGGTGAGCCAGAGACGAGACTACGCCGTCTTCTCGAGCGAACAATGTTGGCTCGACTTCATCAATCGACGATTTCACCTCCTCCTCTTTACGACCGAGGAAAAACTCCTGAAGCGGCGGTGGCACGTCTTTCCATCGAGGGTTATCTTGAAGCAAAGTGATGTTGGACAGGATAGAGAGCAGAACACTTACTTTTGCACATATTGTAGATGATCGTGAGAGCTTCTTGGCTGGCTTGCACGTGCTTCATCAATTCGAAATCCTGATATTCTTCGCGAATGCACATTCCCAGCCAGACCTCGTAGAGAAGATTCATCCTTTTCAGCAGTTCAGTGAAGTGTCGACTCTCCATACCCGCATTATCAGTAACTTTCTTGGCATACATAACGATTTCCTCGTTCAGGTAGATCACTAGATGATTCAGACTGTCGGCGATCTGATTCACAAGCTCTGGATCTTCAGAACCGCGTCGGACAACATCTGAGAACAGAAAGTTGAATGTTTTGATCGGAAACTGACGATACCTTTGACAGTGCGTACAGTGAATGAGTAACGTATGAGATCGGCGGCAGTTTTGTGCATGTCGATCATGCCATTGAGAACGTTAGATGTGAATTTGTCGAGCTGAAGAATAACAATGAGGGATTGGGAGAAGACGAAAAATAGCTTACATCTCGAACAGCACTTTCTTCGGGGCTATTCATTATGTGTTTATTATCTGAAAAATTGTAATTAGTCGTCAAAAAACAGGTTAAATTAACATTTGAGTTATTTAGCGGAAAAGAGAATTGCGGTAAATATCTCGGCCGCGGCCTTGTGTTCCTATTTCGAAATTTTCGCAAAACACAACTGAACAATCGACGGGAACGAGAGAGGCAGAGAATTGACGCAAAACTCGAAAACGCAACATGTTGAGTCAAAAATAATTAACATCGATCCGGCAGAAGGGGAATGGCAAATGGAAGAGCGCCGTAAGGCATCTGCCGGCAGATGGGCTCCAATACCAATTGGAAGAGAGCAGGCAGACTAAGTCTCGAAGATTCGAAAGAAAAAGAAACGAGACATGAGCAAGAGCAGAGAAAATGGACTGGCAATGCACTATTCATGGCATGCATTCGATATTGTTCAGGGGGGAACAAGCCATTTCTTGGGGAAAGATACTCGAGGGATTTCTGACAGTGTTTTTGATAGAAATTTGGTGTAATAAACGATTGGGGAACTCGGAAACAGCAAATTTGCTGAAAAATCACGACGAAAACGCGGGAAATTTTCGCGAAAAAATGGTCGAAGAAATACGAAAATGCGCGCCGTTTCTCAAAACAGGCGAGACCAAATCGAACAAATCGAGTATGCGCCTTTAAAGTTACAGTAGGATTTACATTATTTCCTATGATTGCATTTAATGATTTGAAGATCTTGTTGCTCCCACTTGTTTTCTTAACTTCTTCTGTTTAAATAAGATCATCGGCAAATTTTGAATACCGCAAACAACAAAAATGAAAATGAAAACTGTGTGCATTGAATCTTTATGGTACAATAAATAATCTACATTGTATCAAAACAATAGTTCGAATACTAAAAAGAGAAAGGGGAGCGGGTACACAAGGAAGAGCGGCTAAAACGGGGAAGTGGGCAATTTTGCGAAGAAAATACACAGTATTCATGAGACCGCTGGGGTGGTTTTAGACCTGCGGGTTTCTGAAGTTGTGTCCGGCGTAGACGGCGTCAGCTCCGAGCTCCTCTTCGATGCGGAG
>LR537854.1:1010267-1087144 GCA_900883565.2 Caenorhabditis panamensis | reverse complement strand
GGTTGTACTTGGCCAGACGCTCAGAACGGCATGGGGCTCCAGTCTTGATCTGTCCGGTGGCGAGTCCGACAACAAGATCAGCGATGAAGGTGTCTTCGGTTTCTCCAGATCTGTGCGAGACCATCACTCCCCATCCATTCGCGCGCGAAAGCTTGGCAGCCTCGATAGACTCGGTGACCGATCCAATCTGGTTGACCTGGAATAGAAAGAGTGAGAAAATGAAACACGAATTCTCGATATACCTTGAGAAGGAGGCAGTTGCAAGACTTCTTGTCGATGGCGGTTCTGATTCTCTTCGGGTTGGTGACGGTCAAGTCATCTCCGACGAGTTGGATGTTAGTAGCAGCATGGAGCTTGCCCCAGTTGTCCCAGTCATCCTGGTCGAAGGCGTCCTCGATGGAGACCACTGGGTATTCCTTGATGAACTCCTGGTACAAAGCCGAGAGCTGGTCTCCGGAGAGCCACTTGGAAGCGTCAGAAGCCTCGTTCTTGAAGTCCAAGTCGTACTTTCCGTCCTTGTAGAACTCGGAAGCGGCAACGTCCATTCCGATGGAGATCTTTCCAGTGTATCCAGCCTTCTCGATGGCAGTGTTCAGAAGATCGAGTCCTTCCTTGTTGTCCTGGATGTTCGGGGCAAAGCCTCCCTCATCTCCGACGGCGGTGGCGTCAAGTCCGTATCTCTTCTTGATCTCTCCCTTTAGGTGGTGGTAGACCTCGGCTCCCATGCGCATGGCCTCAGCAAAGCTGGAAGCTCCGACTGGAAGGATCATGAACTCTTGCATGGCGAGCTTGTTTCCGGCGTGAGATCCTCCGTTGATGACGTTGAAGGCGGGCACTGGAAGGACGACCTTTCCGGTTCCGGCGAGCTCGGCAATGTACTTGTAGAGTGGGAGTCCCTTGTGGACGGCTCCGGCCTTGGCGACAGCCAGGGACACTCCGAGGATGGCGTTGGCTCCAAGGTTGGCCTTGTTCTCGGTTCCGTCGAGGGCGAGCATGAACTCATCAATGTCCTTCTGGGCGGTCACATCGAATCCCTTGGCGATGAGAGCTGGGGCAATCTTGTCGTTGATGTTGCTGACGGCCTTGAGGACTCCCTTGCCGAGGTGCACAGTCTTATCCCCGTCACGAAGCTCGAGGGCCTCATGGACTCCAGTGGAAGCACCAGATGGAACGGCGGCGCGGAAGACTCCTGCAATGACGCAATTTTTGTGGTGAAATCCTCTTTGCATCATGTTTTCGACGCTTGTTTCTCTCAAAAACTAACCTTTCTCGGTGAAAAGGTCAACCTCGACGGTCGGGTTTCCGCGAGAGTCGTAGATTTGGCGAGCGTGGATCTTGGTGATTGGCATCCTGAAAACAGAGGAATATTGAGTGGTCACAAAGAGTGTAACAAGTTCAGAACTGAGTGAGAAACGGCACTGGTAAACAAAACACCGAAAAGATAAAAATGCGGCGAGATGGAGTGCGAGAAGAAGAGAGGCGGCGCCGTCAATGGACGGCACAGAAAAATGAGCGAGAGAAACGAATAGAGAAGAGGCGGCGCCATGGGAGACCCAGAGAAGAGTGGCGAGATGTGTTTGTGAGCGGTTTGAGCGCTCGTTCAATAGAATCGGGCCCCGGCCAACCCCTTCTTTTTTCAAGAAATAGCATGCGATGACGAAGAGACTGAGATACAGATTTGAACGCCACCGAGTGGAAAAAACCAAGTACTTTTCGTTTTGCACGCACGCACTTCAATCGATTGGGGATTATGATTGGATGCCGGATGCTCAGCAGGAGCCATTGAGCATCGGGCTAGTTGAAAACAAGCGTCTCTCGAGGAGTGCCGAGTGAAGAAGAAGAAGAAGGAAACGACTGACAACTGGCGAGAAGTAGAGGCGCCTGCTCGGCTGCCTCTCGCCAAAATACGTGACATGCACTAACTTTCAGAAAATGGCTTTAGACGAGGGCCGGGCTGCCCAAACCAAATCCCAATTGTGTTCATTGGTCGGTGACCGTCTCGAAAGAGAAGATAAGGGGGAAAAGTGACTGATATGGAGAAGGGAGGAGTCTATTTTGCTTTGCTTTGATTCCCAATCGAAAACAAACGCGATTACGCTGCTAGTTCTGCACATCTACAGATGATGTCATTCGGCTTCTCGAAGCTTTGCTGTTGCCACTCTTCTATCTATTCAGCAAGACTGTTTGTTAGAGAAACAAAATTTATGAAAAGTTAGTTTGCACACGAATTGTTCGAACTGATTGGTCGCAACGAAAAGTCAACAGTGTTTCGAAAAGAAGGCACACGCGAATCGATTACCGAGGGTCTGCTGCTAGAATTTTGCAAATCGCCTGTGGCAGTCGGGGCAGGAGCATCGGAGTGGGGTGGAGCAAGTGACAGAGTGAAAACAAGAGGAAATGGGCGGAGAACGAACCGTTGGGTGCCGTGACGATCGATCTCGGATGGCACGGCGCCTCTTCGGAAGAGGGAAGTGATCGAGTGGGCAGCGGAGAGAAACGGAACAAACATTCGGAAGTTGAAGTAATTCGCGCGCTGTGGAATTTAACCGCAGCATTCGGTAGGTCAAAAAAAGAACGTGCGGTTGTCACGCTCAAAATGAACTTTTTATTTACAACCAACAAAAGATAAACGTTGACTACTAAAAATTGATCAATAGAAAGAATTAGCTACTCTAAAACAAAACAGAACAAAATAACCCAATCTCCGGAACACGGAGGTTACTGCCGAATTCGTGTGAACTGCTTCGTCTTCAGATTGTATCGTTTGTCGGTGTATTTGTCCATCTGCTTCGCAACTTCCGGATCCCATGGCATGTTTTTGTCGGGTCGAGAGTAGTCGAATGTCTGAAAAAACACGTAGCCATGGGTTTGTAGCCAGAGTTCACTCACCTGATCATCATAATCAAACCACTCCTTCTTTGGCTGGAATTGTCTGAGCAGACGTTTCTGTCTCAAAGAGATGACTTCTCCGCCGCTTCCAGGATAGGCAGTCACACCTCCGTGGTACATGTGGGTGTCTTCGGGATGGAAACGAACTGCTTGCTCCATCACAGAGATGTTCTTCGGCTTAGTTTCATCACGGGCCAATCTAAAAAGGAAGCTCAGCTCGAGTAGAAAAGAAACAACTCACTCTGTGTATTTCGTCACATTCTTCACAGGCGTCTCGTAGAACTCCACGACATCGGCCACCGTTTCCAGGTGCAGAAGCTTTCCGTTTGTTGGCCAGTGCTTGATCGATTTCCCGAGATGACTGAGCAACGCGAACTTTACAGTGTTATCACCATCCGCGAATTTGTACTGTTCCACTGACTTTGTTCCTGACTCCTTCAGACACCTGGATGCTGCCTCGAGTACTTGATTTTTGACGTCACTGCTCGGAGTGTAACTCTTATTGTACTTCATGAATCTGAAACACATCAACCAATGCAAACACCTTAGTTCACGAAGCGTACCCTCTTGCTCGAATAGCATCAGTGTCGATTCGGTCGTCGAACAGTCCGTCGTCGAACTCGGTGACAGCGTCGGCTGGAGCGGCGACTTGCTGAGATTCCCTGGCCCTGATGCTTGGCAGGGTCTTCCGAAGACTCTCTTGCTCTTCCACAGTCAACTGCTTGACAGCTTCCTTGTCTCCCTTTCCGAAGAGTCCTTTCAGCAAGTTTCCTTGCGATCGGACCAGTCGGGGAACACTTCTGTACATCTCTGAACAGAAAACTCTTTCTCTTCTTACATTTCGGGAAGTTTAGGTAAAGATCTAGATATAAACTATCTACAAATCATTCTGAAGAAGAAAAATCGCACTCCATTCATTTCAAAAGGAAGAAAATCAACAAGCAAAACACACGGTATTCTTGAATATTAGGCGGGAAGAGAGAGGGGGCAAATAAAAACGGGGGTAGCAACAGAAAATGTGTCAAATTCCATCAAAAATAGAGAGAAAAGGAAGAGGAGAATGAGAAACGAGATACGATTGTGTTGAAGCACTCGAATAAAAGCTGAAAAAGCTGAAATTAATGTGAAGATCTTGTGACAAGAGGATAAGCAATCGAATCAGCATGGTCGGTTGTCCTGGGCACGGGCGCGTGGAGCAGCCTTGATGATGTCGTCGACACGAAGAATCTGTTCGGTAGCTTCAGCGGCGGAGGAAACCATGCAAAGTTTCACATTGTAGGACTCGATGACTCCCAAAGCGATCACATCAGCAACTTCTCCCTTCTCGATGTCTGGAATTATGAAAAATGACTATAATAATTTCGCGTTATGATCATACCGATTCCAAAGCTATGACGTCCATTGGCATGCTCAGCACGGAGTCTGGTGACCAACTCAGCCGAATCGAGACCAGCGTTATCGCAGATGATGGTTGGCAACTGAGCGAGAGCTCTTCCGAAAGCCTCGACAGCGAGAGCTTCCTTTCCAGCGACCTTCTGAGCTTCGATGGCGATAGCAGTGCTCATAAGAATCTCACTGGCTCCAGCTCCAGCCACAGTCTTCGATTCCTTCACGTGTGTGACCAGAACGCAGAGAGCGTCATGAAGAGATCTTTCGGATTCTTCTAGGATCTGCTGAGTGGCTCCACGGAGCACAACCGAGCAGGCTTCTCCAAGCTTCACTCCAGAGAACCGGAGCAATCTGTCCTCTCCGATCATGACTTCCTCGATGAGATCGCAATAACCGAACTGAGCAGTTTGTGGAGAATCGAAGGTTGAGACGATTTCTCCTCCAAGAACGAGAGCGAGTCTCTCGATTCCTTCGAAATCGGCGTGCTCGATGGCCATAACCTTGGCGTCGGCGAAGAGCTGCTCGGGGTAGTTGTAGATGAGTTGACGGTTGATGAACACATTGCAGTTGTGTCCGAGGATCTTGTCGACCTTCTCCTTCATCTTCAGCTTCTCAGCGGCTTCAAGCTCGGCGACCTTGGCAACTCCGTCGACTCTGACTCTGGATCCGAAAACCTTCACCTTGTCGGTGTCCATTGGCGTGTTGGCAATGAGAACCTTGGCCTTCTCCATTTTTCTTGGCTGGTACATTCCTGGAAGCTTCTCGAGCAAGAATCCTTCGTCAAGATACGACTCGTTCATGGATCCTCCCAGTTTCTTGATGATTTGGATAGCATCCAAGTTTCCGGATCCCTTCAATCTCAAAACGGCATCAACGGCAAGTTGGGCAAAGTGTTCCTTGTGTTGGCTCAAGATTTTAGATCCCAGGGTAGTGCGGGCAATCTTCAACAAGTCCTCACGGATGTTGTCTCCAGACTCGAGACTAGACTTTTTCAGAGCGTCCTGGGCAATACCAAGAGCACGTCTGTATCCAGAGATGATGGTTTGTGGATGGATACGCTGGTTGACGAGCTTTTCAGCTTCCTTCAGAAGTTCAGCGGCAAGAACGGTTACGGAGGTGGTTCCGTCTCCCACTTCGTGATCCTGAGTCATCGACATGTCTGAAATTCCTCAATTTGTTCAATCTTAACAAGGAAAACACAACTAACCGACAAGAACTTTAGCAGCTGGGTTATCAACACCGATTGACTTCAGAATAGTGGCTCCGTCATTGGTGACCTTGATTCCGGCGCTGTCTGGATTTCCACTGATGAGAATCTTGTCCTGGAAAACAATAATTATTTAGAAAACACAAGTAAAACAGTCTCACCATTCCCTTGGGTCCGAGAGTGGATTTTACAAGATCTCCAATGGCGATGGCACCCACGAATGAGCTGAGACGAGCGCTCTCTCCTCGCTCTTCTTGAGCATTGTCCTTCAGAATTTGGACTGGAAGCATCGTGCTGAAAAACTCAAAGATAGACGGAGAATAGGTTAGAAAATAAGCAGGTTTTAAGAGGAAGTTTCTAGGCCTAATTTGCAGATAAAGTTGGGAAAACAGGAGAGTTCACATGTGATGTATTGAAAACAATGGTTTTCTGTTTGTCACAGAAAAAATATGCACGAAAACCCTCCGAAATTCAGAGAAACTCCAGAAAACTCATCGAAATCGCGGGAAAATTCTTCTCGAAAGTGCCGAAAATATTTAAATTCGCGATAGGGCGCACTTGCGTCGCTGGACGCGGCCGCGCAATTTCTAGGCCAGCGCCATTGGCGCGCGTTCAAAATTAGTTTTCTGCAGGAGTACCATGATCACGGAAGTTTCTGAAAATAATCAGGTGTGTTCGGAAGTCAACCTATCCTCGGATAAGTTCTAAATTCATGTTTTCGAGTCATTCCTACCATCTTGGATATCTTTAGGACCATTCGAATGTACTTATTCATCTTTCCATTCTAGCCAACTACTCCATTCAAATTCAAACTGCCGCCACCCAATACGGTCACAGTCGTTGGAAAATGTGTCGCGCCGCCCCAAAATTCAAATTGTCAGCGGACGTCATTTGTCGCGAGATCTCGGCCACGGCCGCCGCGGAAGTCGGTGAATCGAAACTTGCTGCATGAAACCCAGAAAAATGGACATGCGCCGTGAAAAACGGATTTTATGGCCGGATTCAGCGAATATTTTTCTAGGGAAATGGAGTATTTTAGAAGGGTAATGAACAAAACTACGCATTCACGGGAGAGAACAACCACGAGCGCCATTAAAGATTTTTAAAGAAACTTGCTGCACGAAACACAGAAAAACGGACACGCGCCGTGGAAAACGGATTCCATATTCGGATTCAGCGAGTCTTTTATTAGGGAAATGGACTATTTATCGCCGTAGAAAAATCAATGAAAATGAGAATTTCCGAGAGTCCGGGACCATGGACCTCTAAAGCGAGTGAATTGAAACTTGCTGCACGATATTTGAGAAAACCAATATGCGCCATGAGAAACAGATTTTATATTTGAACTCAGCGAACATTTTACTAGGGAAATGGACTATTCCGGTTGAAAATTGAATGAAAATTAAATTTTTGGTGGTCTACTGTAGCTGAAAACGCTAAATAGCTCATTATCTGTTAAAAGTGCATGTTTTTTGTTGGATAATGTTTATTTTAGTTTCAAAACTATGGATTCATTGTTTTCAAGCAGCAAAATCAACCGTAAACTGTATTTTTCGAAAAAAAATCGAAATTTACTGGCGTCAAAACCACTGTTTTTAGCGGTTTGATCATTATGAGGCTCAGAATTCATGGATTTTGTATCAGTAAAACGTTAATCGATTGAAAATTGTATGGAGAACATTTTTCTAGTTAACCATTTTTCACGATATGTGACGACAAGGCCGGTATCCTCGATTTAGTAACACCTAATCCAATAAAAGTGTACTTCACTAAAATCGTGATATCTCCAGAAGCCGTGAGTTAGGGAAAAAGTGATCAACGACAATATTGTTGAACAGGAGTTTGTCAACCGGATGAAACATTACCCTGTCAGTTTTCATTAATTCTGAACTGTTTTAAAAGAGTAACTAGATAGACGTTTTTGCAGCCACTGTAACTCAGCCAATTTGATGCTGATCAAGATGGTTTTACATGGAAAATGTAGGCAATTTCAAGTTGACCAACTTTGTAGTTGGTCATTTTATTCGTCCAACCACACAGCCGGAGATATGATCCGTTTCGCTGCCTCCACTTTTCAAAAGTGGGCTGTACGTTTCGAACATTATCTCAAAAACCATAAGACTACAATAAAAATGATCAACTACAAACTTGTTCAGGAGACAATTTCCCATCGATTCATCCTACTTTCATATCAAAATTCTAACTTTTTAAAAACAGGGCTCCGGGAGCTTGCCAAATGTCGTAAAGTCTGGTGCATTCGGTGTGCTTGTGTTTGCGGTCTACATACCGTAACCCGGTCACTAAATTCCGTCTTTGAACAGACATGTACATGTCATCATTTTTCGTCGTTTCCTTACGCATTTTCCCCCATTTTTTCGAAGAAAACTTAGCTTTTTTTTCTCTCATTCCGTCAGGATACCCATTTCTATTCTCGCGCGATCGGCGATGAACCTTCGATGGCCGCAAAAGTCCGACGCAGTGCGCACAATGCGCACGAGTCGACGACTCACGAATTTTCTGAATAATTTTTCGCAATCCAACAAGTTCGAAAATCAGGAGGGGGAAACGTCAGCGTTTTCCGTTCATTCATGTGTAACAAAACGCCATTCTCCGTTTTCTAAAGCAGCATTAAGTTGGGAGTTGTTTTCCTTGTTTCTCGCAGTAAAAATAGCTTCTCTACTACTTGCGCCCGGGTAGCTGCCATAATCACATTGGGTTCTTTCTGGTTAACGCGTCTCGAGTAGAAGTTTCCAAACTCATCAAAAATTCATGTCATTTCTATGGCTTGCAGTCAATGCGCGACTTGTGGCAAATGCAATTGAGCCTTCTTTGTTCCTTCGCTGTTTGCGCTTCTTTCTCGCCATCTCTATTGCGATCTCCTCTTGAAAATTTATGCAATACTCTTATTGTTTCAGCAATGAAGTGGCGAGAGCGGAAGCAAGAAGAAATTCTTGCTACACTCGCCCAGCCGAATCCGCAAATCAAGCAACAGAAGGCACTCTTCGTTACTCGTTACCTCGACTCCGTGGTCCCTGCCAAACAGCCGGAGGGATTCATCAAAGCAACTGTTCTCGTATTCGGTAAACTCACTGGAGACGCTGATCAGGACGTCAGAGAGGCATCCCTGCAAGCACTTGGAGCTGTGCAGAGACTGATCGGCGACAAGAATCTGAAGTCACTGCTCGGCGACACCGAGGAAAGCAAGCTCAAGAAGATCGGAGAGTATGCTGAGAAGTCTGCTGCTTCGTTTGCTGAAGGACAAGCCAAGAATGCTCCTCCGGCCCCGGCAGCCAGCATCTCTTCTACCGGAGCAGTCGCTGTGGCGGAACTTGTCGCTCAACAAGAGGCGGATTCTTGGGATTTCCTGGACGCGTTCGAAGTGCTCTCGAAGATGCCTGAAGGATTCGACGCGAACATCGAGAGTAAGAAGTGGCAGGAGCGGAAGGAAGCTCTCGAAGGACTCCTGCAGCTGCTTACCGCCAACCCAAAGCTTGACACGAAAGCCAACTACGGAGCACTGGTTGAGCGTCTCCAGAAGGTTGGTGTTCATTTTCTGTTGAAAAAATACAAATGAAACTTGCAGATCCTCGAGAAGGACGCGAACATCAATGTGGCTGCTCTGGCGGCTAACTGCATCACTGGAATAGCCAACGGACTGCGGAAAAAATTCCAACCATTCGCCATCTCGGTTTCCCCAATCATTTTCGAGAAGTTCAAGGAGAAGAAGCCAACTCTTCGAGACCCACTTGTTCTCTGCATCGATGCTGTTGTGGCTACGGTAAATATTCGAATCACCGGAAGTTTTGTTTAATTCTGAATTCCAGACGAACCTTGAAGCCGTCGGTGAGATCGTGCTGGTTGCTTTGGGGAAACCGAATCCCAGCATCAAGACCCAGACCGATCTGTTCCTGCAGCGATGCTTCATGAAGCTCAACTCGCAGACGATGCCGAAGAAAACTCTGAAGACGCTGATCCCTCTTCTCATCAAGCACTCGGGAGATTCGGATTCGGAAGTTCGAGACGCAGCGTACGCGGCGATGGGCGCGATGATGAGAGCTATTGGAGAGAAGCCATCTCTTCAGCTCCTGGCCGATATTGTTTCCGACACTCTGAAGATAAGAAAGATCAAGGAGTACCATCAGAAGGCGTTGGACGAAGCTGGTCCTGCGGAGATTGCAGCAATGGTGCAATCGATGCACAAAGCAGACGTGAGTGAAGCTTCATTGATATTGACCTTTGTTTTGATAGTTGTGAACTGTGTTGTTTTGTGTTTTAGGCACCGGCAGCTGCTGCTCCACCCAAGAAGGCACCAACAAAGGCTACCACGAAGCAAGAGGAACCAAAAGAAGAGGGAGCCGAAGAGAAAAAGAAGGTCGCGCCGAAGGACAACGCTGAAAATGAGCGATCTGTTGCCCCGTCCGAGCTTATCCTCAGCGATAACGGAGATAAACGGGGGTGATATGCTCTCAATGAGGACCTCATCGCGTCAGCCACGAGACGTTTGGCAGGAGCCACGATCTCTCATCCAGTTGTAACTCCTTCGTCTGCTTCGAATGGATGGGGAAACCAGCACACATCGATCATGAAGCGCACCAATTCGTCGTCTTCCATCTCTTCCATCGACACTTCTGATCAAATCCAACGGAGCATCAACAACATTTCGAGCAGTTTGCCAGATGTCGCTCAGGATGCCATGTACCAAGTCACGTACGTTCTCAACCAGCCGGACCAGCGACACTTGGTTGATCGTTGCGCTGATCTCGTGTTCCGTGCTTCTGCTGCTCAACTCGATCTGACAATCGAAAAGTTCAACGCCGGGCGTGATATCAAAGCACCGATGGAGTCTTGTACTCAGATGCTGTTCATTGTAAGTTTATTCACTGAAAGTACAACATTCCAATTGAAATTTCCAGCTTCTTGGAGGCGTGGAACAGGATCCTTCTATGGAGCCTCTGAATGCGTCGCCGGATACTGTCATGGCCATCATCACGTCGGTTCTGAGATGCATTCTCCAAATCGGAAACACTGAAGATGGCTACACGATGGCTCGATCGTTGAACCGTCTCGCTATGCGTCTCATCAACCGTGTCGAACTGTCCAACTTGCTGTGCGGATTGATCCTCGCAATGACTGCATCTCTGAAGAAGAACAACGGAACCACCGATCTGATTTCCAAGGTAACCTTTAAATCTATTAGCAACATGACGTTGTATGTTTTGTTTCAGTTGTCGTCCAAGTGGTGTGATCAACAGGAAAAAAGAAGAGCGCAGTTGAGAGCTTCCGGCATCGTGGACTCATTCAATGCGTTCTATGTCTGCTCCATGACGGTTGGTACCAATCAATCATTTCCGATTCAATTCATTCTGTTTAGGATCTCCAAATGGACATCAACAACTCCTACGTTCAGATGGTGGACAACTACCTGGAACGGGTGATCCTGCAGCAAGGAGAGGTCGTTCTGGACGCCGCTCGCCGTCTTACCCATCCGCATATGCATCTCACGAGCATGATCAACAAGATTCTGCAGATGATGAGAGAGAAGGGAGTCGAGGCAATCATGCCAGGAACGGTGAGTCCATTTCATCGTGTTCGATAACTGAGGGCTCTTTTATAGCTAGAAGATCAGACTCCACAACTGGATGAAACCATCGTGGTTCGAAGTGGCGTGCAAGTGGCATGCGGCAACAATCTGGGAGATCTGTTCAATGCTGAAGAGCACGTTGTTGAGCTGAATCGGCTTATCGCATCGAGGGACAGATCGAAAAAGGTGAGTTTCTGCATTCAGAGAGCACTTTGTCACAATCATTGTTGCAGAGTATTGTCGAGTCTATCGCGCAACTTAACAACGCACGTCTGCTCTTGGGCCCTCCTCCGGTCGCCGAAGCTCGCACTACTCCGACCAACATGAAGAGATTCGATGATACTCTTGTGGGAGCCCCGCTTTCTCGAGGAGATGCCACCATCACCCGTTCGCGCGGCAACATGATCCGTCCGAAGAAACGCCCGACGATGACTCGTTAGCAGTTGGACAGCATCAAGCAGCAGCTGAACAGAGTCAAGAGACCATAATATTCTCTCAAACGTGTACTATACTGGTAAAATCCCCCCACCCTCTTTCTCTTTTTACTCTCCCCATTTTTCCCCTTTCCCTCCCCATATTTCGTTCCCCTCCCCGTATTGCTCTCCCATCCCCGTATTTTCTTCCCCTCCCCGTACTTTCTTACCCCATTTACCCTCTGTTTTCTGTAGTAGAATAAACTTTTATTAATCGTTTGATTAAATTCACTTTTCGTTCGCTCTTTGAATTTCTCTGCGGATCTTCTCGGAAATCATTCGATTACTTCCGGGCAGTAGTTTCACACATTCCACAGATTGCTCGGTGTCATGTATTCAGTCTTCGGGGACATCTGCAGTGGAAAACAATCTAGATGAATGCATAGAAACGGCACACGGAGTTCTCATCGTTCATCAGAATCATCATCAGTTTTGTTCGTTATCCTACCAAAATACTCCATTTCCCTAGAAAAATATTCGCTGAATCCGATTATGAAATCCGTTTTTCACGGCGCATGTTCATTTTTCAGGGTTTCATACAGCAAGGGTTGATTCACCGACTTCCGCGGCTGCCGTGGCCGAGATCTCCCGTGATTCCCATCGGACCAACTTGTTCCACACATTTCACTCCCCTTGTTTGTCACTACAACTTTCAATAGACATGGCCCTCTGAAAAATTACAACGAGAAGAGGCTGACATTGGTCACACACTGATACTGACTTCACAAAACAATGATAAACCCGCGAGAAAGCGTTGCGAAGGCGGAGACGCCTAGACATACCTTCCTTTCGGGGGCCGCATCTCGCGCAACAGTTTCCCTATCATTCAATCATTTTTTTAACAGCAATGCGGTCAATACCGCTTTCTGAATTGCTTCTTCTCCTAACCATATGTGCTTCTTGGACTGTCAACGGTAGGTCCTGGTTATTGTGTGGTCTGGTCAGCTTCTAGTTGATGGAATCTGTGTGTCTGTAGTTTGTGTTTGTTTCCTCGTCCTTTCCATTTGTCCCCATCATTTCATTTCCATCAGTTTGTAGTTGACCACAAACCACGGGTTTCAAGAAATATTGTGACAAGGCATCCTTCTTTTTAGCACGTCCCTCCGATCACTTCCTGTCGTTCTCGAAATCAGAACTTTGTGCCGCTGAACCACACCTAAAAGTGTGTCAGTCGAGTGAGTCCGCGCCTTGTTTCCAAACGTGTTATCGAACCGAACAATGGCAAAGAAAAGACAAATCAATTGTTCGGCTACATAAAACTTGAATGACGTAAGAATCGGGAAGGAATGTCGGGCTTCTTTTCAGATGGAAACAGTCGTGCGCAAAGCTCGAAAATCATAAATGGAGATGGATTGACAGCAGATAGATTGGAGCAGTTGTCGAGACATTCGAATAAAGGTGTCATTGAGGAGGAGGCAAACACGGGAAGAGCCTCCGCTGCAGATGTAGCGGATCCGTTTGAGGAAGTTGCTACGAGGTTGGTGGCATTTTAATAGGTTCTTCATCATCACTTATCATCCAGAGCTCCACCTTCCTCTCGAGATGACTATGACGATGAGCGTTATTCTCGACGTCGCCACCACAAGAAACATCGTAAATCCCATCGCAACTACTACTACGGATCTCAGTACGGTCAGTACTACCAGCAGCGTCATGATCCTCTGACCTATCGTGTCTACCCGGGACTCCATCCCAAGGATCAGACCTATTGCTCTGATATGAAGGCTATGTTCGCGTACACCTGCCAGCCAAGCAAGCCACTTCGAATCGACCTCGTCGAGTTCTGCAAGGTGTGAATTCCAAGTTGCTTCTTAAAAGTTCAGATTTTCAGGACTACTCTGCTTTCTGCAATGTTCCCAACTTCCACAGACTTCCGGGACCTCGCATGGGACCTCCACTGACTGATAAGGGAATCGGACACGTTGATGTGAATGGGCACTTTGGTTTTGGAGTCGGGGCAGTGCCTGGACTGGAGGTCGGTGTTGGATGGGGCGTCGACGTGGGTCCGATACCTGGAATGGGAGAGAGTGTTGGTGTGGGAGTTGGACTCGACTTGGGAATCATGGGATCCAAGACACCAGAGTCATTCCGTCGCGGACAAGACGATCCGAATGCCAAGGGAGGAGGTATTGTTGGAATCAACGGTGGTGTCGGAGTGAAGGCACCGGGTACTGGTGACGGAGTCGGAGTCAACTCTGGACTTGGCGTCGGGAAGTGAAGTGAACAATGAAGATCGTGTAGTGTAATGTGATCTCCTATGTAACTTGTTTGAAATCCCATTGAAAGTGAACATTTCCAATAAAAAATAACCATTAACTTTACTCGCATCGTCGAAGAATCAAAGAATCAAATAAAAAGAAGAAGAGATGAGAACATAATTATGTCGAATCATTGCGCTGAAACGGATTGTTCGTCGAGGAAGACGACGGGGAGGCTGGAGTGGTGGCCTCCGGGATGGGTGGCAGTCCGAGGAAGTCGTCGGAGTGATCGGGCGAGTGGCAGGAGAGGATCGTCGGCAGCGAGGACTTGCGGCGGACGATCGGATCCGAGAATCCTCGAGAGAGGCGAGGAGTCGACGGAAGGAATTGTCTGGAATACGAGAGAGATTTGCAGATGATTTATGAGGTCTGAGCCAATAAACTGCCGGATTTCTTATATGATTTCCCGGAGTAAATGTCATGAATAAGAGCAGATGATGTTAGACTTCCATAAATCACTACTCACCTCAATGCCTTTGGCGACAGGAATGGATTGTGTGTCAGTGAGAAACTGCGCATCTTCGCTGCACTGAGCTTCTCTTGTTCGTAGACAGCATACGGAGATCTCTCGGAAGTGGTAGAACTGTTGCTGCTGGTTGGCTCCTGAAAAGAGACAAAGTTTGAATGATGATTGACACGATCGTTTTCCCTCAAAAATGACGTGTTTCTACTTTGCCTTGTCACTTTTCCCTCTCATAGATAATGAATTCCGGTCGCCCACATTCAATTGGTAAACAATCTTTAGGGCCTTGCCTGATCAGAAAAAAACAAGGAACTGAAATCGAGACTTTATTTTGTGTTCAAGTGTCTTTCGCAGGCCTTCTCTTCTTCCTTCCGATCGTTGATCTTGTCGAGAAATAAAATAAAATCAGGCGAGTATTTTGCCACATTGTTGTTTTCATGTTTTCATGTTTTCAAAAATGACCAGAAGAGGATGTCTCTGTTTTGACATGCTTCAAGAGGTACTTGGCGGGCTAACAACAACACAGAAGACTCTCAATATTGTGTGTGTGCCGATTGATTTCTGATCTAGACCACATACTGGTAACTGCCGGAAGGCATAGACCAAATGGGGCCATTTGGACTGGTGACAAATAGTTCCCACTTTTAGATTTGTTGTTCCCATTGAAAGTACAGGTGTGTGGTCCCCGAAAAGTGTATGTTTCAGAAAACATTTGAGAAGGAGAATTGGAAAAGAGGTGACACGTGTCAAGGCACACCCGTCAACTCGATTCCACCTCATTTCGCTCAGAACAAAAGACAACTCTATGTGGCTTTCTGGAGAGTTCGCTCATGTGAAAAATAGGAACAACACCCCGCTTGTTTTTGTGCCTATTGTCAGCATTTCTGCTCACCTGAATGTCTTCCTCCTCGGATTCTGTGATGTCATCAAACGAGTTGAACGTCCGGATACGGTCATCACGTCGTTTGGTTAGAGTTGGAGGACGGGGTTCCGAAGCGAATCGGTGGGAAGAAGTGGAAGTGGAAGTGGTGGCAGTCATAGCTGAAAATGAGGGGGAATGAGAAGGATTGGGTGGGAGGAGGGTTATCGGAAAGAGAGCGAGAGGGGCGGGGCGACTGGAATTGATAAGGGGGACTGGAAGAGAAGTTATCGTTATCAATGCGGGCAGAATGTTTCGAGGATAAGAAGAACAGAAGCCATGGCCTGAGGGAGAGATTAATCGAGGGGAGCAGTGTCAGGAGCTGGCCGGGAGCAAGGACTTGAAAACATCTGATGGATGGGAAGAGGCGGGAGACTTAGACTGACAGCCGGCGCAGAGACAGAGTACGAGTTTCGAACGGCGCGGAGCAGGGAGACGGAGGGAACAGTTGGTTGGTTGGTTGGTTGGCTCAAGGGGATGGAGCCAGAATGGGGGAGGGAGGAGAGCTAGTGCAAGATCGAATTGGAACAAGAGCAGGATCAGTGGGACCATTTTCTAGAAGTATTAGGGCAGTCTAAGGACAAGGTTGGACAGAGGACAGGAAACGAATGCATTGGTGATTCAGCAGTTTTCGGTTCTCGCATCTGGCTGGCTGATCGTGAGAACCTCGATTTCAAAACCTCGTAGAAAATTCTCGAATTGCTTACTGCTTACTCACTATCTCATTCATTCATATGTATTTCGAAATCGAAATGACAATGAGTTGCCCTAAATGACCTAGAAAACACGGAGAAAAAAACAGAAAGTGTAGATGTTTTCCAGAAAACACGCCAGATGCGCGGCTTGTTTCGTAACATGGACTAACTAGGCCAATGAATTGAGATGCCACAATTAGTCCAATTTTCATGAAGATTCAAGCGGAAAAAGTACTTGTTCTCTTAATTCTTTCCTTTTTTGGTCATGGCTACTAAAACGCTTCCAGAAGGGACAGAAAGGATGTTGTGGCTATGGGATGAGGATGAGCTATGGAGGGAAGAGAAAGGAGACGAAAATGTGTTAAGAGCAGAGCCGCCGCGGGTGGGTAATTGCATTGGGAAACCGATGGATTTGCCGGATGAGGATGACCACTGGCCACTGAAAGGTTCTCGGTAGTTTTGCGGGGCTGCATTTCGGGGAACACGAACTAGGAATCTATGATTCAGAGTTCCTCGAAAATGAATGAGAATGACTACCAAATAGTGACTGCATGATTCGGCGGCATTATGAGAGACTATTCATAATTGGTCGATAATGAAATTCACAATCCCCCATTTATTTTTTGTTTGAGCTGATTTTTTGCATAGGAGTAGTACATGGGTCTCTAAGTTCAAAAACAGTGTTTTTGGAATTTTTGCTCACGGGCTCGCGGAGCCCTGGAGCAAAATCGGATTTTTTCGAAGTTGGAGTTGGAGTCTGAAACTTTGCTCAGTGGGGTTTTTCAACATCCTGATTACGAATTTCATAATGATTTGTCTTGTAATCGCTTTATTGATGGGGCTACAGTACAAAATTTTCACTTTTTTGCAAATAAAAAAAAATTTAACGTTTGAAGCAACCGAGATAAGTTGAAATTCAGACTCCTCGTGCAAAATTACATATGAAAAACACAATTTAGAGCAAATCTGCGGACACAATCACGTCGATATTTTGCAAAATGTAAAAAATTAGTACTGGGAGAGGGGTAAAATCAACTGTACTGAAAAATTTTCCTCTTGGGCGTTCAAAATGAACCAAAAATTCGTAATCTACGCATGAAATTACATCAGAAAATTTTTTGGGATGAGTTTTGGAACAAAAAAATATTTTTGCCAAAATCAGAACGTACCCCCCTTCATGGTGAGAAATCGACCATGTATAGGGATACGTCCAAAAACTTTTTTTTGGAATTTCGTTTAGATGTACTTATAGCACATAATAATGTTCCTATATGCGCGTGAACACTGTCCAGACGCAGCTCAAAAGAATTTCCAAAAAAAAGTTTTTGGACGTATCCCTATACATGGTCGATTTCTCACCATGAAGGGGGGTACGTTCTGATTTTGGCAAAAATATTTTTTTGTTCCAAAACTCATCCCAAAAAATTTTCTGATGTAATTTCATGCGTAGATTACGAATTTTTGGTTCATTTTGAACGCCCAAGAGGAAAATTTTTCAGTACAGTTGATTTTACCCCTCTCCCAGTACTAATTTTTTACATTTTGCAAAATATCGACGTGATTGTGTCCGCAGATTTGCTCTAAATTGTGTTTTTCATATGTAATTTTGCACGAGGAGTCTGAATTTCAACTTATCTCGGTTGCTTCAAACGTTAAATTTTTTTTTATTTGCAAAAAAGTGAAAATTTTGTACTGTAGCCCCATCAATAAAGCGATTACAAGACAAATCATTATGAAATTCGTAATCAGGATGTTGAAAAACCCCACTGAGCAAAGTTTCAGACTCCAACTCCAACTTCGAAAAAATCCGATTTTGCTCCAGGGCTCCGCGAGCCCGTGAGCAAAAATTCCAAAAACACTGTTTTTGAACTTAGAGACCCATGTACTACTCCTATGCAAAAAATCAGCTCAAACAAAAAATAAATGGGGGATTGTGAATTAGCTTAGTGGGCATTATTGAGTAATTACAAATAGTCTGTCTTATAACACCTCGGTGAGGAAAATAAGAAGCATTCATCTCACACTAATACCTAATACCTCCCCGTGGAAATTTCGCAAGTGCAAACAAAAAAAGTTGCGAAAAAACGAGCAATCTTCGAAGTGGGAGGGCGGGCGCCACGGGAGGAACTGGCCTGTCTCGGGCGATGAGTCAGCAAGATCGCCGAATTGGGGAAAGAGGTTTGCACGACTTGAATGAGGGCATAATCAGGGTTGAATAGGGGCACCTAGGGGTTGCTGGCGGGTTATGAATTATTTATGGCCCGAGGCGCCGGAAAGGAAGGCACGGAGCCTTGGGAATTATTAGTATGGTGAGAGGAGGAGGGTTTGGACTTTGTGAAGTTTCCTTTTTTCCGGGAAAGGTTGTGCAAATATAAAACATGCACACTATTCGCAAAATGAACCAAAACGTCTGTTTGAATTAGAAGTCTGGAGACCGAAGAGCTTGGAAATTAAAAAGAGCGAAAGGGGTTTGGAGCATCAGGGCGGGACCACTATACGAAGAAGTGTGACGTCTTTTGGCCAATCTTGATCTTCGTGAGACGTGCCCTCCTGACCTGAACTACTTTTTCGAGGAATGAAAGTTTAGAAAGCAGAAGAGTAGAAAACCAATAAAAGTCAACTACCAGTTCTCTACACTATCACTTTCACTTACCCGCTCTCTGACTCATCTTCCTGTGCGAATGAATGAAACAAGTAAAAACAGGAGAACACATGAAATGAGGAATGAGAGTGTTTACTCAAAGTATCTAACTTGTTTTCTCATGTGCTCAACGAGTGAAAAGAGGAAAAAAATGGAGAAAAAAAATGGAAAAATAGCGAACAGAAGTAAGAATAAGGCATGGAGAGAGAACGGCGAAGACGAGGAAGCGACGAGAGGAACAATCAAATTCTTCGAAGGCGAGGAGCCGCTGTGCCGCAATTATGACGAGCGGATTTCGAACAGTTGACTGTGAAGGAAAGAGAGGTTGTTTCCGGTTTTTGAGCGCTCCAAAATAAAAACATGTTTGCTTTTTGAGAGCACGCGGGGCACCTGGTCTGATGTTACTGTACAGAGAACAGAGAATACGAGTTTGGGCATGGAAACGGCTACAAATCAACGTCATGCAGTATTAACACTCGTGTTTTAGAAGATTAGAATGATTGGATTAGACGATTAGGAAACTTACAGAAACCGCAGGAACCGGAAGGTGACATAAGCGGGACTAATGGGTTCGGGGGACAAGGTCAGGGAAACGACAAATAGAGGAGTTTCTCTAGTTTTATGGACTGAAAGAGGAAGACAAACACCGGCAATAATGGGCGATTTTCAAAGATTGAAAGTTTAAAGAATGCCTACATCAAAGAATGTCTCGGGAAGGCAGTGAAGGGGAGGAGACAACGGAAGTTGGCCCGGGAGTCATTATGTGATTGGCCAGACTACCACTCCCCGTGACTTTCTTTCCGGTATAAGCTCTGGCAGGAAAGGGCGTGTTTCTCTCGAAGTTGTAAAAGTAAAAGCGGGGTAAAGGCGGCTGTTCGAGTGTAAAAAACATGACCAATATGTAAAAGTGGAAGGCTGTGGTGGGGCCTAATTGCGGGGCGAAAACGGGAAATTGGACTTGCTTTCTAGGAGGACTGGCGGGGATTGATTCTTCTCAATGCTGCGCCCCAAAAATTGGCTGCTGTTTGCGAATTATCTCAAGAGATTGCTGCGAAAGAAAAGTACCATTTGGTGAGGTGAACAGTGAACATTTGATAAGATGACACTGACAGGTGGATGCATTCTTTCTGATTTTTGAGAATATAATGAAAAAGAAGAGGAAGTGTCGGTTTCTTATCGAAGAGGGGTGATCGACGTTATCAACACGCTTCTGTGAATGACTTCGAATTCGAATTCATCAATTGGAAACAAGATTTGATTAATTGCGGACAATGGACGTTGCAGCAAAAAAAGAGAGATGTCATTGAGAAGTTGTTTGCAAAGAACTCGGGTTCCTAGAACGTAACGAATGGAACGAAACGAACCCGTACGGAAACCAGTTCGGTTCAATCCACTCGATCAGAGATAGAAATCAAACCGACAAAAAGTATCCCGCTATAATTGGCAGAGCGGAGAACGTTCACATGAATCAATGGGGAGATGAGAGAGTATTGAACTAATATGGGGAGATCGACAGATCTCGACCCATATATCTCGTTTTTATGTGCATTGTATTGCCGATTGGGTCCTCGAAAGAAACCTAATAGACGATTAGATGCTCTCGTTGAGACGTGTCTGGAAGAGAACTGCCCCAGCAACTTCTGGTTACCAATGCCATTTATATAGGAAAAAACAGGCGCACCGACAAGTCCTTGAAACTGGGTCTGGCCAAAGTTCGACTCTTCATTTTTGACAGACCATTCACTGGGGTCATAGACTCTGTAATCGGACTATCGGAGGGGCAAGGAATGACGAATAGATTCGCGGATCGGGTCGGTGCGATATGTGGTGAATGGGGAAGTGATGGGAAAGAGGAGGATGGAATTGAAATGAATCAGGCACGAATGGGCACACAGCATGTGTAATACTCTACTTTTGAATGATGGGGGCAAAGGCGTCGAATCGGATTAGCTGGTACGAATATTGGTGGAATGCGGTAGAATCGCATTTTGATGGACAGCGGTTTGAACTCACAAACTATTCTCAGCATTGCGTGCGCCTTTCGCACCTAAGTTCAGAATTCGGAATTCACAATTCAAAATGCGAAATAGGAAATCAAAATTCAAATTTCCAGTCATTGTTGACCAACTATAAACATTTACTGCCGAATGCACATGATTTCTTCTTTCTGTTCATTGTAATCGGCTTCCGATGGTCAGACAACTGGCACATGGTCACGAAACTTCTGATAAAGTTGTTGATTCCGACACTGAACTGATAACTGGAAAAAGTAGGTGGCGCGAACATGTTATTGTCAGAAAGACGCATTTTGTAGTTTTCCAGGTTTACGGATTTGACAAGACACGATTAGACATTGCCATGACTCAGCATGTTTTCCAGAAACAGAAACATCTCAAGGTGGTCGTGGCTACCGAAAAATATGAAATGCACCCAGTTTTCGAAGGCCGTCGTCTTCTTTTCCAAGTTTTGTGTCATTTTGCACGAATTCGAGTGCAGAATGTACCTGAGAAAGCGATCAGTCACGAATCGGAAGACAAGGTGAATGAGATGAATGGGGGATTGAGGGAATGTTTTCCAGTACGAGACGGTCTAGTTGAATCGGAAAATAAAAATATGGAGAAGGAACGAAGGTTACAGTATTTTCAGGAGTGTTGATCACCATATTCTATACTTTGTCTTTTGTATCATACACTGATGTATTGGAACAATAATCATCCTGGTGTTGATTGGTGTTGTAATGACAATACAAACAGAGCAGAAGATAAGAAAAAGACTGTTGTGCTGATAAGACAAAAAGGGCATCGAGCATAAGTATTGATGTTGGCTGTTGCTTGATGAACGAAACATACTTGGAAGTTCCACGATGCATCGTGATGAAAAAAAAATGGTTAGACAAACGCACGATTTGGTTTTCGAAGTTTCTAGGACCCACGAGCTCAATATGTACGAATTCAGTTTTCTGGTATTTTTTCGTAAAATCTGATAGAGAAGATAATTCGGAACTCACAAATGATCCGTTCAACGAGAATTCAACGATTCTATCCGTTTTTTTGCCACTTCCCGTGACCGAAGGAGTAGATTTTCGCAGGAAAATTCACATGGAGCAGTTAACAAACAGAGTCAGATTACGGGAAGAGATCAAATCACAAGGGGGACTCTGGTTTCCGGTCATTTCCCTTTCCTTAAGCTTCCAGATTAAGTTGAAGAAAAGAGAGAAGAAGAAGAGTTTCAAATGTTTTCCAAGACATCTCGAGATGAATCCGAAGAGATAAACGAATGGGGGAAAGAAAACAAAAAGAGACTCTGCACGAGGAAGAGAACAAATCCGTCGAAAATATATTTTCCTCGTCGTCGTCGTCGTAAAAATATTCAGTGACACGAAAAGAAAATATCCAAATATCCATTTGGCATTCGGCTCGATATGGAATGCTCTCGTCCAGTCAAACAGGTGGTGACGTCACGAAGAAATCTATTTCCGAGCAAGAAGTGGCCGGAGGCAAAGAGGAGGAGGAGCCATTTAGAATGCAAAGAAGGAGAAGACGAATTCGATACTGACACTTGCAAGGAAAGTGAAAGAGCACTCGGCTGCAGGGATTAGACGAGGGGCTTCATGGGGGAACGGAGACACAATAACAATAATAATTGATTCAATTTATTACGACATTAATCGACAAAACCAGACGATATTTAGGGGTGGCTGGCTCATCATAAGTGATGATAGGGTGATGAGAAATGCATGAATAAATTGAAATTAGAGAAAGAAGAAAAGGAGGAAAATGGGGAAAAGTACAGAAGAAATCTCAACAAGAAGACGTTTTGTTACCGGTGACACAAAAAACACAACAGGGGTCATTTGTCGAATTCTGATGTTCAGAAAACGGCGTTTCAGAGAAAGAGAGAAAGATAGAGAGGTGGTAAAACAAATTATTACAATTTTTATTAGACCAGTTGGAGAGGATTCTCTGAAAGCATGCTTAAAGCTTAGGGGCGATTCCTGACATGGTTTGATGATGGGGGATCGAAGAGAAAGAGAGGAAGAGACATGTCACAACGAGAAACACCCGAATTTGAGGAGAGAGAGAGGGCACCTAAACTAGTGGGATCTGGAGACCGGTAATTATGAAATATGGTACACGCTTTGAGAAATTTAAATTCACGGGAAGGGAACACTACAAATCCTGGCAGTACATGTTCGGCTTGCTCAGGTCAATACGGAGCACAGTCTGTCCTTGCGGAGTCACTTCCGTCGTCAACATCGAAGAGGACCCCCCGTCCGAGTAGGCCGAGTCGTCACTCATCTTCGAGCTTGGCGGGCGACGTCCACTCGAACCAGTCCCATAGTGACGAGGATTCGTCGGAGCAGACGGTGGAGGTGGTGGTGGAGAGAACTCCGGTGGTGGCCGATGGTGCCATCCCTGGTAGAGCTGTGCTTGGCTTCCGTAACGACCTTCTGCGACTGCGAGACGCTGATAAGCTGGAGGCGCCGCCATTCGATTCATGTGGCCAGGAAGCATGTCTCCGTAGGCGATGGTGGCGTAGTCGTACGTGCCTAAAGTTTGAAAGTAAAGAACACATTTCAAAGCAGTTGTGATTACCTGGTTGTTGTTCGTAAATCTGATGATGCGGGTGATGTTGGTAAGCGGATATTTGATTCGGATGATGCATTCGGGCGTTATACGCCAATCGATTCGTAGTATCCGAGCTGGTCAGGTACTTGTCCGTTGTGTTGTACTGGAAAACATGTTGATTAGGAACACATTGAACTACATGATAGGCAAGTTGTTTGAATACACACGGTTATTAAAGTCACGCTAGACATTTTAGAATTGAGTATTTAAATCTATCCATTAGTTCTAGTCTTTCAGGTCACCAAAAGGTATTCAGATAAGTAATTCCATTCCACACAAGATCCTCACTGTTCTTTTTGTTCGCCACGGCGATCGGCGAGTAATCGGCTTTTTTCGTCACACCAATTCGCTTTTTCTAATGACACATAGGTTATTTACAAAAGACAATGGACGACACAAAGACGGGTAATTATGAAACATGAACTCACCAGAAACTCGCTGCCTGAAGAACTGTTCATTCCAGGTGACATCAGATCTCTTTGCACGTTGGTTCGTTTGTGATTGGGTGACGATTGACTCGATCCTCCGCATCCACGACGATACAGCCAGTGGGCAAAGTCCTTGCGCATTTTGTCGGCGAATAGAACGTGGAACAGGAAGATGAAGAGTCCTTGCAGCGAATTGCTGATAGTGAAGGCGTAGGCAAACACAATCGAATGAGAGTCGTCAACCCAGAAGAGTCCAAACAGCCAGGTGACTCCCAGAAGACTCGCCAGCGCCATGGATCCCTTGACCCAGTTGCGAATGGATCTTCCAGAGTCCACATCGTGTCGACAGGGCAGATAACCGCCACTTGTGTGCTGATAAACTGTACACAGCGTCTTGAAAAGGACCAAACTGTTTGCACAGAAAATCAAACAAGCGGGTCCCGCGAAGAACCAAATGAAGTGGTTCTGGGTGGTGAGCCAGCAGTGGCTAGAAGTTCCGAAGCCATTCGAGTTGTACAAGTAAGCGATGAGAGTGATGATCGCTGGAGTGATGTAGCCGACGAGCAAATAGGTGACACGACGTGGCTCCGATGGGAACACTTCGGTGAGCATCCGATGTATGTGGTATCCTTCGAGCAGCATCCAGGTCAGAGCTGACAGGAACAGGTACATCAGAGCTCCGGCGATGAGTCCGCATTGCAGCGAGTCCTCGGTTCGTGATATTCCAGCCAGGAAGGTGATCTCGGCCAGAGCCAACGAAAGACACAGATTCTGATGGATGAACACTCTGAAATCAGAAGATGAGAATAAAGACACGAAAGTAAAACAAGCTAACCTGTCCCCTCCGTTTCTGCTGAAAACCAGATAGGCAAAGAATGTGATCAAGAGGCAGACGATCGAAATACAGCATCCGATGTATGTGAACGTTGTCAGCAGAGTCTTGTTGATCTCGCTCAGATCATGTCCATTAACATCCATGAGTACGGCGAAATGAGTCAAATGATTACATTCACAGAGAGTTTGTGATTCGTTGTGGAGCTTCAATGTGCAGCCAGTCGGTGACCAGTCGAGGTGTTTATGATTCCACCAGACGCAGACGGGATCTTTGTAGTGACGAACGGTCGATCCTTTGTGGAAGAACGTGATTTGAACCGGCTTCACCAGATTCTCTATATTGATCTCATCTCCTTTTTCTATTATCGACACTCCCACAATTCTGGTGACAACCTTCCGTTTCACAGTCACTGGTTCATTCGATTCGGCTGGAGTGTAGACAACATCGCTAGGTGTCATGTGGGGACCGAGATTGTCGAAAGAGGAGAAGAACACTTGAGCATTCTTCCCGGACCTTGGTATGGCTTCACTCGGCAACAGCAAGTTATCGACAGCCTGCCCACCCCAGATAGCTGAAGATGGGTAGACGAGGTAGTCCGCTAAGGCTTTCGTGAAGTCAATCGTATGTGAAACTTCCACGGTGATGGCTGGCTGGACAATCACGTTTGAATCGGTCGTAGGCGTGCTGAGCATTGCCTTCGACGACGCAATCATGGTTTTTTCGATGGCCTTGATGAAGCGAGATGCGAATTCCTTACTTTTGGATGTGTCCCAACTGTTCCAAATCTCCTGGTTTCTGAGCATGTAGTTCATCACTTCTATGACTCCCTTGTTGGCCAGTATCTGGTGCTTGTATGCCCACGGGTCCTTAGATATCGAATGGACCGTCTTTTCGATCAATTCCAGTACTTTCGGTAGATCACCTCCAACCATCGGACGTCTGGTGTTTGAACCGAGTTCACGTAGGAAATCAGGAAGTCCAGTGCTGTCTTCGGTCGCTACGACACTGTTCAAAGTGCTGCTTCGCATCGCAACCCAGGTACTCACACATCCGGAAGTGTTCGGATCCTCCGTCAGCCACTTTCCCTCAATCGAGCATTTCCACAGCTGTTTTCCGAGAGTGCCTTCTGGGCACGGAGCAGAAGCAGTCATTCCAGCCTTCGTGTTTTGCCAGTTTACACCTCGACGGCTGGTTGCTGAGCAGAACAAGTCGTCCCGTTGTTTCTTGGGCTTCATAATGTCCGAATTGAGAGCATCCTGAAAATAGTTTGGGTAAGAGAGGGAATGCAAAAACAAAAGTAATTCTTCATTCTAATCCCCTGCCCGGGTCATCATCCATTCTCACTAACCTTCTGCCCTTCTTCATCTTCACTTTCGACCATCAAACTGCCATCTGAGGTTGTGGTTGAGCGCTCCGTAGTAGTCGTGGTTGTGGTAGCTGCAAATGAGGCGTTTAGGATAAAAGACTCGTTAGTTGCTACAGTCAACATCAAAACTAGAAGATCATGCAACGAACCAGCAACAACACAGTTGTACTTCACTTCCAGGTACTTTGAAGTTTCCGGACACACATCCTCGGTGAACGTCGTTTTGTCGACCATGAAGTAGCAACTCGTCTCTCCATTGCACCTGAAAAATCACAACACTGAATACTCACAAACACAAACGATATAGAACAGAGAGACAATGTCTAAACAAGTTGCATATTTCACTCATATCCCACACAACATCTACACTTCAAGCTATTCTCTATACCTTCGTGACACTCGTGCTGCACCTCCAGGTACTTGCTCATCAGAGGACACGCGTCATCGAACATGAACGTGTCGACGAAGAAACGACACGTTTGCTTTCCGTTACATCTGGAGAGAGAACCTTGCAATTATTGCATAATTCGATGTGGTGGCCCCCTCCCTCGCAAACCACTGTAATCCTCTAAATGCCACCCTTGCTTTCTCAGTTAGATACTTCGCACATCTGTTTCGTAGGCCCAGCAATTTTAGTTTCGACCGGATTAACCTTGCTAAGACCTTCTTGCGCAACACCCAAGACGGAAGCTTAGCGACCTTGAAACTTGAAACGCGTGTTTCATTACCACCTAACAGTAAACTCGACACCTGGCGACCTGAATTAGCTGTTTTCCAATAGAACGCCTTTCAAACACACTGAATACATCAGGAACAGGTGTCAGGGTTCATTCATGCATCTCGTCCCGATCCACTTCCATGGTCCATCAGTTTGCGCAACTTGAACTCCCTACGGAGGTCAAAACAGGCGGCGTGACCAAAAAGAGCTGTCAGCACGTGTTCGCGTCACAAATCATCGGGACCAGAAGGTGAAAGGCCATCCTCACGCATACTATATCAGGCGATCAAACAAACCAAGACCCCCGGCGGTCCCTATCTCCTCCCGAGAAGCCGTTCATGACTTTTCCCCGGGAAACAGGACGACAACTGCCCTAACAGCACAAACAGAGATCCATACAATACCCGAATTACCGAAACTTATTTGTTTTCAAGGCCCCTCGCCCCAGGCGGCCGACAACAATGCGAGTACAAGATGTCACATAAAACGTGTACGCGACCACATACATCCGATCGGCTGACGATATGACCCATCATCAATTCGTTCTTTTTTAATGATAGGCTTCACACACTGTCCCTCCAATTTGCCAATCGAAATTCGACCAGCCGGCTCACGCAATAAACGACGATGAAACATGAGACGGACGTCTTGATTCTCCAGAGGGCCTCGCAGGAACACGACGAGAGTACTGTGCCGGTAACTCAAGAACTAGTTACTGAGCGGATACACCTCTCCTGGGTGTCGTCTCAAATTTCTTTATTGTTCTAACAAGTTTCGGCGAGCGGCAAATTAGAAACAGTCTATCCGGTATGCGAGAAGATGAAGCGAACGACGCCGCCGCAGCGAAGACATTGTCTCGACAGAGATGAGCAGTTTTTCTTTCCGACACATGGGTCACTGAACATTGGATAACAATAACTCCGGGCCGGCCGCCCTCAACTTTCTCAATTAACCTCCGTTCCGTCTTGATTGATGGGAACCTCCGGGGGCGAGCGACGCGGTAAAACACAAAAGGCACTCTGTTTATGCAAATGAGTCGGTTCTTCCTGACGCAGAAAACCGGCTCCTCGAGAGAAGACCCCCCCTTGCCATTACTTATCGTCACTGATGCGAATCATCAAGAAGTCGGCAGCCGTCTGCCCCCAGGGCTCTCCACACTCGTCCATCCATAATCCCTCCTTCTTCTTCGTGTGCGCGACGCCGACATAATCCTTTTTTCCTCGTCCACACCACCGCGCATGGCGCTTTTCCTGGAGCAACCCATCAACCACCCATCAAAAAACAGGAAAATGTGTTAATTAAACCACCCGCCATCCTAGATGGTGCCAGGTCTTCCCGCAAAATTCTTTGCTCATTTTTCTCTGCAGATTGATGCGAAAAGGGAGCCACTGTCGAGAGAAGAAGCCATCAATTTGACACCTCGATGGGTCGCGTCCTGGTCATTTCATGCTCCAAAAGAGACCTAATTGTACAGGGCAACCAACAGCAATTAGTCATCGAAATTTATGTGAAAGCAGAAACAACATGTGTCCAACATACGGTACACTGGACATTCTTTCCCGCAACGCCTCTGACTACAGTTCCGTTCGAGTCCCTTCAGTTATTTCTTGGTAACCAAAAGAGCTTCTTGACTGGCCGTTTCAAGGTAGTTTGCGCAGCTAATTGACTGATGCATTGTTTGCACAACTGTCGTCTCATCTCCAAACCATTTCGAAAGAGAAAGAGCAAAGACGAACGCAATGAGACATTCCCATTCTAATTGGTAAATGATGATGATCCACGAGAATCCGAAACAAATGTTCGCATCTTATTCCATCTTGTTTTGCTCTTGGAGCACAAGAGGCTTGAAACTACAACAACATATGGCGGTTGGTTGGATTGACGCGGAAGAGGGTCTTCTTCTTCTCCTTTAGGCCATCAATCTAATAGTGCTCCTTCCCGTGCTATAGTCTCGAATTCCGAAATTCCACCCAAACCGACCGATGTGTGCAAAGAAGCACAGCAAAGGCGCGGGAGTCATTTCCGTTTCCGTGGTAGTCCCTTCTTCTTTCTTTTAGGGCCCCCTGTGTGAACGAAGACGGGGACAGATTCGAGACAGCTGCAGCAAGAAAGCGATCGGCCTCAATTCATTCAAAAAATGAAGAGAGAGGCAGTCGTTTGATAGTGTGAAATGATGCGTTTCGACAAGTAGACACCGCGTCCGTCAGCCCACACCGCTCGAAATGCGTGATCACTCTGGAGCGAAGACGGAAGGCAGGGAGGTCGGCTAATGAATGTTCTTCCCGGCAGTAGAACCACCAAAAAACGGGCCTCATGACATTCGACCTTGTTCGTCGACAACCAAGCGCGCGAAGGCAATATCATTACCATTTTTATAGCGGTATTGTCTGTGTCTGCTCGCCCAGGATGTGCCAATTCGAATCGGTCAACGGATCTACTGATGCGAGGTCTCAATTAGTACACTCGGCAACAAGTTGTTTAATCCGTAACCGGCAAATCCCTTGCCAAGGTTCCTCGTCCTGATAAGGAACAATGGGCTGTGTAAAACTATACACATATTTGTTGGTGCCCGCGTCGCGTATATAAACACGCTCAACGCATTCAGAAGAAGCCGTTCTACTAGCAAATACAACAATTGATAGTCGAGGTGTGAGCAAGCGATTACCTATGCGTCTGCACCCATTCATAACTCGTTGAATATGTTAGTTAGGTCACCTAGTTTGCCCCAGTGTCCACTTGTTTCCGCCAGAATAGTAAAATTAGTTTCCAAAACTCACTTCTTCTCCAGGATCGACTTGGTCTTGTGGTTCTGACAGTTGCTGTTCGACGGCACAATGTCGTTATCCGGAAGGCACACGGCCACAGAGAATCGACCATAGTTTCCGATGACGATCGATATCACCTTTCCAGAAGGACAGCTCAGTTCGGCGGCAGCTCCATCGCAGAACGTGTGAGAGATGGTTCCTGAAATCACATAACATTTTTCAATGTCCCTAGAGCAGTACAATCGTCAACATTCCCTGCTCCCGTTCCCCCATGAGTCTCGCATAACAATAATTTTCTGTTTGTTTCATTCATTCATTCATATGCGCACCGTTCTTCTTCCATCCCGTCTGCTGTTGCGCAGAGCGTGCTCACGTTTCAATTCTGCGACTCCCTCTCTGGCATACTGTCTCGGCAGACAGTACAACAGCCTCTTCATTGCGACGAGCAACCTTCCCCCCATCAGCACAATATTACGCCATCGAAACCGTAATCGTACACCGATTCACCTGGCAAACGGAAGAGCACTGAATGCTGATCAGAATGGACAGGCGGAGAGAAAGGGACAGACCCTCGCCAGTCTTGGTTAATTCGTTTAGGAGCTGGGGATGACACTGGCATACCAATTACGAATTACGTGTGTCTTATCCAGAGATGTGCTCCCCTTCCACCAGTCATAAGTGCCTCTTCAGTTCCTCTCTCCCATCACCGGGCGCCTCTTTATTCAATAAATTCTCTGTGGATGCTGGCCCATTCTATTCGAATCCATCGAAAACAACATGGAAACTTGTGTGAATTCGCATCAAGAAGGGCTCCACACTGAAGAGCAAACAAGCAGAGGATAGAGTTTCGTCTAAAACGCCGGATTCAGATTACACATCTCGTCGACCCGTCGGCTCATGAACACATGAATAATTGAGCCGAGAGCAGGTCACCGTTTAACGACCGATCGTTCCAAAACAAAAAGATCTCGCCGCAAAAAAACCCACCCGCGTTTTATGCTTCTATTGTTTCAAATATGACAATTGACGCCCGGCCGAATATTGCTGCCCATCAGCTAGTTGTCGCCGCCTTGTCTATCATCTCAATCTCAGAGTGAGGATGCACATAACCGCCAAAACGGGATGAGAATCGATGACGATCTCGGAACCCTTTCTTCTATAGATAAACACAGCCCTGACCGTGGGGTGTTGTGCAACACACTCTCGGCACCGCATCCATCAACTAATCCGCGAAACCGACATATGCGGCGAGCCCCCAATCGACACCTCCTACTGTGAAAATGACTGCCATGTGCCTCGAAAAAGTGCATCCACATCACTCGCAATCTCCCGCCATCATCTAATTGTGGTACCCACTGTTTTGCAAGCTGTCTTTCACTCTTCTACTCGCTCCGCCAACACTAATTGACTCAATTTGGGTAGTATGGAGGCAACAAGAAGCAGGAAGATGGACGCTTCTTGGGGGCGCTGTTTACTAAAAGTATCGGTGATCACTCCACTCGGAAACTGCTGCCCGAGAGATGAGTAGCCGGTCGGCAAGATCAGAGTCGAAAAAGTTCGCGTGTTGACAGTAGGGATTAGATGAACATATCAATCAAGGCTGCTTCAGTTTCCATGTTGTGCCGACAAAAACAGTCACAAGAGGTTACACTCGAAGATTGTCGTCGTTCTAGAGAGGATCGAGTCTTTGCTGGGTTCGTTAGCAGAGAACAAATTAATTCGAGGACACGCCAACGAAACCAAATGCGCGAGATTTAGAACAATACGGGTATTGTGAGGCCCTAATTTGTTGTGCATCCCCCACGAAATTATGGCTGCAACAATGTCATCCATACCTCGTTTCTGGATAAGCCTAACGAATCGTTAGGTGGGCGATAACAAGGGCAGGTGGCAGCAATGATCCACAGGTGCCTTTCCACCAAATAACACCTTAATCCGGTCGACAGAGGCTAGCCTGCACTGATGAGGGGCCCGCTGACTTCCATAAACAACGATTCAAATAAAGGCACCGCTTTTCTCTCTTCCATTCTAGGTTGGCTTCGTCCTAAATGCAAACAAGACCGTCAAGCGGAAAGAAACTTCCATTTCGGAATTCGCGGAAACTCAAAAACGTAGGCCTCCTCGCGCCTCCACAAGACACCTTGCTTAATCCCATCTCCACCCCAAAAATATATACATCTCAGAGTCTCGCTTCCAAACAAATAAATATCCTCTGCATCGTCGTCATTCCCCCAGTTGGGTCAATGACGCGTGCCACCCCAGTCGGCTCGACGGGAGGTCCGATATGCACTTCCGGACCGTTAGGATAACATTGCGTAACAAAGACCCAGGTCTACCGCTCACCCGACACGATTAACACTTTGGGTCCTACAGGAAGTCGGCTCGAGACCCGGGACTAAGGACTGACTGCACCCGGGCGGTTTCCGTCCCCCGGGAAACGTCGGCGATGCATAATTAGGAAAATGACATGATCTTCGAAGGCGGAAACCAGAGAATAAGCGTCGTTAACTAGGCGCATCGTTAACTAATCGGCGATGATCTCAAGTGGGAAGGAAGAAAGCGAGAAGCGTTCAGAACGCTCCCAACCCGGCAGTTTCACTTTTGTTTCAAGGGAAGTCTACGTTTTTTGTTGCAATTTTTCTAATTCAAATACTCACCATTCTCATCAGTCGTTGGTTTGTTGCTGGCTCCAGTGGTGCTAAGCGTCAGAAGCCACGCCAGTGAGAACGCAAAAAACAGCGTAGGATTCGATCTGTGACGTCGCATCAGTGCATGCTATCGTGTGCTTTTTGTGTCAGGAAGTTTCCTGAAGAAAAATGGACGGATTAAAAAAGTTTAAAAACGAACGGTAGAGGAGGTACAAAACGAGAGAGAACACGGGAGAGTGAGGGAGGATTGGGTGAGAGACGAGAACGACGGGCGGATGGACGGGCGGGGGAGGGGCAGTCAGGGGGNACCCAGGAAAGCACGTGCGGGAACCATCTGGGCTCTAATGACGTGGGAATCGGGAGCAAGGAGTGAGAACAAAGTGTCTGTGGCCAGGTGAACTCGGATAAACTCCAGACATGATGGATCTCATCAGATAGCCCCCGTGGGAGACTAGTGACGATTGCCTTTGTCCCACAGGCGGCGGGTGCTAATTGTGAACCATCCTGACAAAAGTGGCAAGTGTCGAGATGTCTATGAAAATATCACATTTGAGCTGTGAACTTTGAAAGTTTCAAGGCGTACACTCAATTTCCTCGAAGCTAAAAACGGAAAATCTAAATTTCTCCTTTTGCCAAATTCGGTGGGTTGTAATATTTCGCAGAAAGGGAAGAAAATAAGGTGTGAGTAGAGAATGAGAGAACTACAAAAAGAGAGAAAAAAGAAGGAAAGAATCATAATATTTCGAATGTGGAAGGGACAAGACGAACATCTGGCCTAGTACGGCAAACATAACCGACTTTGTTTCGTGATTTTAGAGGTCAGAGTCCAGTTTCTCTCCAGTGACCAGAAAAGCAAGCTGGAATCTCTGGAAGCCATGACTCAGCGGAAATACCTACCAAACCGTATCTATCTCATGACCGCTTTTTCCCGAAAGCACAGGTGTAGAAAGCACATGATCAATCAAAACATCCACCTACAGGTGTGAATTCATTTCGAAACAATTCTCGGTTGTGAAAAGAGAAGAAAGAAAGAAAGAAGGGAAAATGATTCAGAACTGTCTTAAATTTTAACACCTTGGCGGCAGTTTCTGAACGATTGAGTCACTGTGCACTTGCGGCCATCAAATGACGCGGAGACACAGGGAGGTAGAGTGAGAGGACAAAACAAAGATGATAACAGAGTGTTTGCTTATGGAAATGGTCACAGGCACCTCCCCGGTGCTCCGGGTGACCAGTGTCCGATTGATAAATGAATTCATGACGGGATTTGGTAGACAATCTGGTTGTAAAACACGGGATTCCGAGTGCGAGGATCAGCAAGATGAATTGGTATCCGTATCGCCACAGAATCTCGGCTCACACCACACAGACAATTGTGGTGTGGGTGCGATGATAGCGCGAACGAACGAGGTGAAAACCAATTATGAAGTAGACCTGCAGATCGAATCCTAATCGAAGCGGTGACTACTGTTTTATTGAGATGAATACGTGCACATCGTTGTATATGCAGACAGTCTGTTGTCGTAAAGTTTCCACGTGGATTAGTAGTGGATCATCACGGAAATCGAGACAGGCAGAGAGAGTGCCGTCTGTCGTCAAATTGTCTGGGAGAATGGGGCACTGGAAGAGTTACAGTGACGGATGATGACCCTTAGGAGACAAAGGAAGGGATTAGTGGGATGATATTGACACGTTGCATGCTAGTCATTCTGATATTCTTCCGGTTTAGAGAGGTAATACGAGAACAAAGGAATGACAAGATTGGATAGGAGATCATTGTATATTGAGGTGCGGGAATTGTAGAACGACACTCGGCTGTCCGGAGAGTACAAAATCATCAAAACCAAATGCAAAAAAAGAGGAGGGTAATGTTTCTTTCGAATGTTCGAAAGACGACTCGACTCATCATCGAACGCATTACAACCATAATAAAACGACGCGTAAATCACTTGTCTGCCCTTCTCTCTTGACGACAGGTGCATCTGTGCGAAGAAGGCCGACACTCGTTTCAAAAATAGTTGCGGAGAGCAGTTAGGAGCTCCATGGAGTAGGTTGAAAGTGACAGCGAAAAGTACTTATTGCATAGTGAACCGTGGGATTGTCGTCGGTTTGGCGGGGGGCGCACAAGCCTGTGTGCCCATAAAACTGACCACCTTACTCGAACATAAAAGAAGGCTGCTCTAGGCCACCAAAGCCATGTTTTACGACAATTTTCCGGATACAAACAAGGTGAGCTTTTGAGTGTGGAAGAGGAGGCCGCCTCGGCAGGAAACGCCGATTTTAACGATCTCGTGTGCTGAATTCATTGGCTCGGAAAGGCCGAGTTGCCTGTGCTCTCGGAGCAACTCGGGATCCGCGAAAACCGGGGGGAGCATCCACATTTCATCAGATATGAATTTACTGTGCACTTCTTGTCGAGATAACTGAATATGTATGAAGACATATTACGAGCACTTTTAATATGCGAAGCAGGGAGGAAAAAGGAGACGAGTTGCAGTTGCAGTCGCTTAGTTGTTGAGGGCATTGGACCCGAAAAAACAGAGAGGGACAGAATGTGGAATGGGCTTATGAGCTGGTCAGCAGAATGAGAACTTTACTTTTTTTCTTCTTCACAAAATGCCAAAAAAAAATCGAGGGTACACATCTCGGGAAAGATGTCTCGAATATGACTAGATACGCTAAAAAGATACTAGACAAGGCGTGCGAGGAGTACCGGAAGCTCCTAAACATGTCAGGATAAGAGAGATGCGATCAGCCGGAATAAGGGAAACAACCATAAATCCGCTGCAAAGACGACTTCCATAAATCAACAGCAACGTTCTGTTCTGAGATGAATGATAGAATGAAAAAGTAGTCACAGAGAGTCAACGGAAACTATATATAGCCGAGAATTTTAATCAAAACTTGATGAAGAGGTTCCCACGATGACTGAGAGAAAGCGGGAAGGTGTTCGAGTCGTGGTGGCAGGCAGGGAATTATTCATGCTCTTCCATCATGCCAGTTTACTACTCTTTTACGATTTCCTCTCGAAGAAAGAGAATCCGCGGTTTCAGAGAGCTCAGAATGAAAGAATGCCCGAGGCCGGCATGCGGAGAAACAGAATAAAAAGGGAACAAGAGAGGAAGTAGTTCGGATGATAAATCGACATCTTTGGTGCCATTTTGAGGCCGCGGAAATTGAATTTCGGAAGTACACGGGCCTGCAAAAAGAGAAAAAGACGTAGTAGTAGTCGTGCTTCGGAAAAAAGGTGAACTGTGGCAACGAACAGAAGGAGTCGGGAGGACACTAGAAGCAGAAAAAGAAGAAGAAACTGCGCGGCGTGTTATTAATCGGTGCGCACAAAGTGTAGATGTCAGCTCGGGGGACTCTCATGTGTGTGAAGACATGCTAATTGCATTACGTGCTGAGTGCTCGAAGTGTTACCTTCTAACCGAGTTGCATTGCGACGATCGAGATTGAGGGCTCATTCTGCGCAAATGGACGGAAGGAACGTCGAGAGCTTTCGAGCTAATCGCCTCTCAGATGAGAGTTCGGAAATGTGCAAATTGGGCAAATCGAGGAGGAAACTCTCAAGGAGGAAAGTTTGCCGCTTTTTTTTGAAGGCGAGCATGTGCGATTTCCGGTCTCGTTTCACAAAACAGGAAAGGGGCTCAAAAACTCAAAAGGTCCACTAATTCAGTCACTCGGAAAAGTTTTGCTACAATACTAACAAGGTGAACTTGATGGATGAATGCAAATGTGGATACAGGAGACACGACTAAAAGAGCAGCGAATCTTCGTCGTCTTCAGAAACTTTTGAATAATTTATGAGGGAATCCATTCTCGAAAAGCGGCGATACACACTAGCTGTCACACACAATCGTAGACTATCACTGCTACACGAGTAATTATGGACACAAAGAAACTTGATACGAGTGAAAGCGATGGGGGGATTTAGAATCTTTCTTTGCGTGGAAAAGTATCATCATCATGGAGGGAATGGGCGGGAACGAACGGCGTGAAGACGGCCGGCTGCACATCGTTCCGATATACTCGGTTTTTGTGTTCATTCATTCACACCCCAGATGCCAGATGTTTCGGGGGGAATTGACGAAGCTGACATACTTGATAAAAAGAAGTGGCGAATGATGATAAAGCCATTTTTCAAAAAGAACAGGATTGTCGGGAAGTGGGGATGCCCTTTGTTTTTACACCTGTCGGGCAGTTGAGGGGGGAAAGGTCGGCGCCGGGCACTGTTTGAGTTGGCACGCAATGGTCAAACAGCAGTCGGGGACTGGGAAAAGAGACGGAAGGAAGGAACTTCTCGTCTCTCGCGTTGAGAATTGTTGCAACCACCCGAGTTATATGCTAATTCGGGCACAAAAAGTGGGGGGACTGAGCGGTTCCCAGAGCCGCATCCATCTTGTTGTGACCTAGCTGACAGCTCGAACAACTCGATAAGATAGGCATGAGAATGGAAAGGGCAAAGTTGCGGTAATAAGTGAACAGAAGAAGTTTTCCGAACTCACCGCCGTCGTTTTTATATTTTTCCCGAAGCCGGAGTCACCAACGAAAACGGGAATGAATTCGGTAAGAGAGGAATGCCAAATGAGCAGGGAGGGCGACAAAAACTAATTATGACACTGGAAGGGTGCCGGGGCTTTTGACATATTCATGACAGCCTTTTGGTTTCTTTTTTTTCAACGACGGAATAACAAATTCCCGGGGTGTTGCGACGAGAGTTTCTCCATTTATCAGCTCGAGACGGAGACGGAAAAAACGAGCAAAGTGGGGGTTGGGGAGGGCAGAGACACCTGCGCACTCGGGAAGAGCGGCTTACTGGTTGCGTCTAATTGAAAGCACTCGACGACTTTTTGTAGCTTTTCTTTTTCTATTTACGTGCCATTGCGCACAGAGAGAGGCTTTCGAGAGACAAGAGAAACGTGTCGAAATGGCGGAATTGTTATCAGAGGGAAATCGATACAGTGATACAGGGGCGCGCGCACGAGAACTTCTACGGGACGGGAGGGCGTTTCCTGATCGACAGCAGCTGTTTCAATGCGAACGGACAAATTGAGGAGAAAAGGAGGGATAGAAATTACGAGAAATTGTGAAAAAAAACAGTCGGGAACCGACGAAAACATGCGAAAAAACGAATCGACGAGAGGAAAAAGGATCCGAAACAAAAAATGTTTCGCGCGGGTTACGGTAGATTTCTGGAATTTCTGCAAACACTTTGTGTACGGAATCGGCGCGAAGTTTGAAAATAGTGAAATTTCTAAAGTTTTTCATGATGTTTTCTGCATAGTTTTGCAATTAAAAACAGAGAATTTTGTTGAGAGTGCGAACTGAACTGTTAGAACAAAGAGGATAACAATGTTATACTCAAAATTGGCCCAAAAAGCCCAGCTAGCTGGACTTGCGACTTCAAAAAAGTGCGCCGGTCTCCAGGCCGTATTACGCAACAGTGTGACTCGCTTCTGTCACCAGGCGATTCGTTCCCACAAAGGGCAAAAAGGCTTTGGTGGCTACCGACGGGGAGAAGTTTTAATTAAAACGTACGGGGGAATAAATATGAATACGAACTTTTGTCTTTGTCAGTCAGTGTTTCCCGCATGACGGAAGGAAGAGAAGAGACAATGGGAACTTCCAAATGGGAGCCAATGAACAATGGTGATAGCCTCGGTGACAAATCAGGAGTGACACTGCGTCTCCGCCGTCTCCCTCCTCACCTTGACACCATCCGATCATCCATCATCATCTTACCGTAATATTTATTTATCCGGGGAAGAGAAAGTGCGGGGAGAAGGAGAGATTATGAAAACAGATAAACTGACGGAGGCCCCCCATCATTATCAGATCGCTATACCGGAGGAACACGGAGGAGGACCATAAGTTTACAACCACGATTACTGGCCGCAATTATGCCTCCGAGATAGTTATTGGCGCACGAATTTATTGGACAACAAAGGTGTTCGGAATGGGGAAGATCAACTAGTAGATGGACTGGTAGTTCAGGTCCAGACTTCAGGGGGATGGCGGCGGCAACATTGTTGTGGAAGGAGAGCAAAACAGTATGAGCGATTGGTCAATATGTAGTAGAAGAGATGGAGTGAGTCATGGGAAAGAATAAGAAAAAGAAAAACGAGATGGCGATCAAGGAAACTATAAACTGTACAGTTGGGAAGTAAGCAGACGAGATAAATACGAGGTCTTTTTTCAATTTTCTTAATTTTTTCTGTTAAAACGAATAGAAAAGAGGATCTGGAGCCTGGAAATGATCAATTTCATAAAAAATCACAAGTTTTCAATGCAAGTTTTCAGAATTCACCGCGGCTATGCGAAGTGGCACTCGGCGGGTCTCGCCACGAAATCAGTTTTTCGGTGTTTTCTCGATTCTGAACCAATTTTTTTGAGTTTTTCAGATAAAAATGGATAAAGCAGAAGATTGAAGCCTAGAAATAGTTAATCTGACTCGAAATATTACATTTTTCATAGAAAAAATCAAGATTTTGTGTTTTCAGCAGAAAAGTTACAAAAACGGGTAGTTCGTAATGAAAATCGAACTGAATTCGGTCGAATTGGCTAGATCAAGGTTCCAAATTTTATTTTCTATCCGTTTTTATAAAGAAAATTTGAGAAAATCGTATCAGAAACGAGGAAAAAGCGAAAAACTTATTTCGTGGCGAGACCCGCCGAGTGTTGGGATGCAACGAAACAAGTCCGGAAAACTGTAGAACCATGTGAATCTGCTCTCAAGTCAGGAACTCTCTGATTGATTGTTCCAGTTATCACTGACACGTTATCAGAGTGCCTTCTTCGATAAATCATGGCCAAGTTTGCACAGTCCGTCCTGACTGACCTGGCAGCAGCTGTCATCATCAGGAAGAAGAACCAGGCGGGCCAACAAAGATGCGAACTTGGCTTTGTTTATCGACAAACAAACAGCAGCCGTGAAATTTGAATAAACGGCGGAAGGAGGAAAGGAATTGAGGAATCAGGAAGGGGGAAAGACATTTCTTTGCGTTTATTCAGGTTCAAACGACAAAAAGCGAAAAGAAAAATTCACAAACAAAAAAGGGCCAAATGGGCGCCAGGTCAAAATGAAATATCTAGAACCGTTCCTTACTAAAGCCCGACACGGCGAAAAAGAGCTCACGTCTTGAATGTTACGTACCAGAATCGGAGATGGGATATGGGGGAAAAGAAGAAGAAGATGTTAATAAAATAAGAATAACAAGCTTTAAAATTAAGATAGTTATAAAAGAGTGGTGGCACGACGGTCATGTTGCTTTGCTTCCTCCGCCAATGTTCAATAAAACAGAATGAAATGTTGTAGATTATGCCATTTCGATCGCTTCGAGCTCCACAAGATTCGACGGATCCATCCGGGTGATCTTCATTTCTGAAAGAATCATAATTATGGGATGAAGCAGTAGAGATCAACTTACGGAAGTGGTTCTCGAGCACGTTAATCATATTCATCGAGTCTTCCGAATCGATAAAATTGATGGCAATTCCCGTCTTTCCAAAGCGACCAGTTCTTCCGATACGATGCAGATACGTCTCACAGTCTGGCTGCGTGTATCCGTCGATGATCATCGGACTTCCAGTGTCGTCGTACTTGATCGGCAGATCGTAGTTTA
Source organism: Caenorhabditis panamensis (assembly GCA_900883565.2). NCBI lineage: Eukaryota > Metazoa > Nematoda > Chromadorea > Rhabditida > Rhabditidae > Caenorhabditis > Caenorhabditis panamensis. Next base: position 1,047,616 of record LR537854.1, on the reverse strand, counting down.
TCACTACCGACACTTGCGCCACGTCGATTCCTCGAGCAAACACGTTTGTTGTGATGAGCACCTTGAAGTCGCCGCGCTTGAAGCGGATAATCGTGTCGGCTCTCTCGACGACAGTCATGTCTCCGTGCAGCACGTCTACTTGGTGACCGCGAGCTTTCATGTTCTCGAATAACCACATGACACTGGCCTTCGTGTGACAGAATATGACCGACGAAGCGACGGCCAATCCACTGTACAAGTTGACGATAGCCTGCAATTAGTAGGTCATCACCAATGTCAGTCAACCAATTGACTCACGGCATATTTCGAATCTCTGCAAGCACACTGCACGTAGAACTGCTTGATGTTTGGCAGAGCTTGTTCCTCTCGCTTCAGCCTACAAAATAAGTTTATTTAGGATTTCGGGGTGAGATCACAATGGTACTTGAAGCAGGGACCTCCCACAGGGAACGGACAACATTGCTACATTGACGAGCAAACATGTTTTGAATTGCCTTGTTTTTGCAAGGTTATGTCCGGCTAACCGGGGAAAAGGGGAACTTACATGACCACGATGGCGTTTTTGATGATTTTGGTGGCAAAGTTGATGACTGGCTCGTCGTAAGTGGCAGAGAACAGCATGGACTGCACGGATTCAGAAGCTTCTTCGACCATGCTGAAAATGAGAGTAGAATCGGGATAGAACTAACCTCAACTACTCACTTGTAAATGGTAGTAGAGATATCTGTGAATCCTTGATGGTAGATCATCACGTCAGCCTCGTCGAGCACTAGACAGCGAATTTTCGAAGGGTCAATGCACTTGTACTTTTGCAGATAGTCCCGAGTCTGTAATCTCACAGCTACAAACATTGAAAAAAAAGTGAACTCACGATTCCTGGAGTTCCAATGACAATCTGCTCATTGAGTTTCCTTCCTCGCATCGCAGCCATGTTTCCTCCCTTGATGGCGTAATGGATCTTCAGGTTTTCCATGTAACGGCCCATATTCTCGACGACTTCTCCGATCTGCTTGGCGAGTTCGAGAGTCGGAGCGAGACAGATACACTGTGGATACGGCAAGTTCACATCAATTCTGCAGAGCATGGTGAGCACGAATGCAGCCGTCTTTCCGGTTCCGGATTGTGCCTGTGCGATCAGGTTGGATGGTCTGAAAATTTAGCATAGGAGAGGAACACTTTGTAAAACATACGGCTCCATAAGAAGAAGTGGTAGTGCAGTTTCCTGGATTCTCGTTGGGAATTGGAAGTTCAGCGCATCCAAGGCTTGCAAAACTTCTGGCTTGAGTCGGAGTTCACGGAACGAGGAGATCGAGTACAACGGGGACTTTGGATCCTGTCTCTGCACGTCGACCACCATGTCCTTCATCATTTTCACCTCTTTTTGAATGAACTTGTTCAGCAGAGCAATGTCAGATGGGATCGGTGCTTGCTCATGATTCTCTTCTGGTGCCTTCGTGTACTTGAACTTTGGATCCTAAACGAGAATAGTGAGACTGGGGATACAGTATTGGGTGCTTACAGGAATGACAGTTGGTGCATTGAACGGAGGTGGAGTGGCTCTCTGGTGTGGAACGAATGGTTGCATTGGTTGACCTCTGCCTCTTCCCATTGCTGAAAAAGCAGTTGACATAGTGAAAACAATAACGGATGACTAACAGTGTCCTTGACTACCGCCGAAGTCCATTTGCCCTCCGCGTCCTCCTCTGCAACATTAATCACTGATTGCCGCTGATAACTCCCTTTTCCTTACCTGAATCCTGCCTGATATCCTCCTCTTGATGGTGGTGCTTGTTGACCCATAAAAGGAGCTGGAAACGGAACTGTTAATTTGTGTATTTGTGATGAGAAAAGTAGTTAGGGTTAGGTGAAGCTGAGCATGCAAAACAAAGGAGTGCAAGAAGTGCAATTTTAAGGAGAACTCACATAAAAATCAATGGCAATTGGTCTAAAGTTTGATGTTTTTGTTAAATAAAACGGTGAGATCATGCACAAACCTTTAGTTTCGATAGTGTTCGTGGGAGCATGAATATTCTGTCCGTCTTCCTGATCATCTTCTTGCGGAAGTGTTTTCTGGTCCCTGCTTCCTCCGAATCTTCCTCCAAATGTTCCTCGGCCTCCCATACCGAATCCGAGAGGTTTAGGCTTCTCTGGCAAGAAAGCAGATGCTTTGATGGTGACATCGTTCGGATCATCATCATCAGCAGTAGTGGGAGCGGGATCCCGATTCTCTTTGGAAGCGAAACCAAATCCTCCACCGACAGTTCTTCTTGGAGTCGGAGGAGACGTCAATGTCAATTTCGGAGCGAGTGATCCGAACGGGCTGTTTCTGTCTACAGAACTACTTCCTCCGAAACCTCCTCCGAAAATTGGCGGCGGCGGTGTCGACAGATCCGGCATTTCAGGAACAGGACCGCGCGCTTTTCCGAAAAAAGGAGGGAGTGTCATGTAATTCGAACGGGTTACTTGGATCCCTTGGGGGAAACTGAAAGTGCCAGAAGCGGTTGGTGCTGGAGTATCTGGATGAGTTCGCTGACTACCGAACACTCCACCAGAACTTGGTTTCACTGGAACTTCGAGCGACGGGTCTGTGCTTGGTGGGTCTTGTCTCCTCCAGTTGACGGTCTCCTGTTTCACATCGCTGGGGGTAACTGATTGACTGGATCCTCCAATTGGACGATTCGATCCGAATGCTCCTCCAACAGCTGAGCCCTGAGTCGTTGCTCTACCGAATCCTCCTCCAACAGTTGCGAAACCAGCTGGTTTTGCTCCGAAGCCGCCTCCAACGCTTCCGGTGGCAGAAGTTGGCTTGGGAGATCCGAAGCTTCCTCCAAGAGTTCCCGATGGTGTTGCTGCAGTATTGGTAGATTTGGAAGCTCCGAAAGAACCTCCGACAGGCAATTTCACTTCGACAACGACATCAGAACTTGAAGATTTCGAACCGAAAGCCCCACCGATGGACGATCGACTCATAGAAGAAGTCGTGGTGGTTCGCAGCGATCCGAAACTTCCTCCGACTGAAGATCTCGTAGCTTCAGCTTTCTGCGAAGCTCCAAAACTTCCACCGACTTTGGGTTTCTCAGAATTCTCCGACGAACTAGATGAGAACGCTCCTCCAATAGATTTGGGTGCAAGAGTGCCAAAGCGTCCGCCTTCGTGGTTAGTTTTGAACGAAGTGGGCGGGTTGGGTGCAAGAGTGCGATTCATGCCAAAACCACCACCACGAGTGACAGTGCATGCAGGTTTCACTCGGTGAATGCTGACAGAGATCACGTTACCTCCTGCGACATCGTCAGACCCAATCGGGGCTCCTCGACCATCCGGACCATTGGTTTGACTGCCAAAGGCACCTAAAACAAGCGATAGGATTGCGGTAAAGACAACAAAGGGAAATAATATAAGACAGGCGACACTCTGAAAAGTAAGAAAAGCCGGGAAGAGGGATCTTACCTCCGATACGAGTACCAGACGTAGCTCCGAACGATGTCTGTGGGGGCGGGGCATTCATTGCTTTCGGTGGTCCTCCGAACATTCCTCCTCTACCAATACCACCACTTTTGAACCCTGAAATCAGCTGTTCTGCACAAACAACAAGTTGAAAGCTCTCACCTTTGTTTTCCTCATTCTGGTCCATTTGTGAGTTAGACCGATTCTGTCCAGCCTGAAAACAAATAAGTGATCATTCATGCAACATGAAATTTACAGCACAAAATTGCACTCGGTTTGCACGCACAAATACAGGAAAAAAGAGCATGGGTTATAGGGAGCAGGAGAAGCAGAAAGCATTTGTACAGTGCGCGGAAAGGAGCCGAACACGGCACCGCCGACGGACAAACAATCACAGAACACAGCGAGACACAAACACATTTAACCACCTTTTCTGGCACTTCAAGCCCTTCCGCCCGGCATTGCTCGTCAAACGCATCTCCCCAGTCACTCATGGTTGATCTGTTTCTAAGACTCATTTATTAGTGGTTGTTAATTAGGGCTCAAGTAAGTTTCATCAAAGACAACAGTGTTAGAAAACAAAAATCGATATGAGCTGATGGGTTATCAAGAATTAGGAAGAACCCTAAAAGCAAAGTTAATTTTCGAAACTGTGCAAAATAGGAAGGGAAGGGGAAAATAACGGGTGTTTGGTTTTGGACGGGAGTTTTGAGACAGAGTGGAAATACTATAATCACTGAGAAATAAGCGTTTCTCCTTTTACAGTGCAACCTTGTTCAAGAACCTGATAAAACTATTGACACATTTGGGAAGGAATCGCTCGCGACGGGTTGTTTATTTTTCACGCAGAGTGTTTCATTGATGCGCGCGAGAACACACGGTTGTTCTTTTTTTTAACAACGGATTTTCCCGCTATATTTTTTAGAAAATGGGGTGAAATTTTAGGATTAATAAATGAAAAAAAGGGTTTCGAATAAACAACGAAAAAGTTTTGAGATTGGGCGATCCGATTTGAACTGAAACTACGGTTAACAGTTCACCGTCGGCCGCAATGCACAGAGTACACAGAATTTGACGACATTTCCAAAAATTCGTTTAAAAAATGTATTTTATCTTTGTTGTTTTCTACTTTTTGTATCCTATTTCGCTCGAAATTTCCAATTTCTTTTCAGAAAAATGCTAACAGACATCACCGCTGGTATGGCAATGATAAAAGCCAAGACGCCACACGATCCCGCTAAGGAACTTCGCGATAGAACCACGGAAATCATCTACTTATCCGCAAAGTGAGATTTTTTCTCTATTTCAGCAACTGATTTTTGATATATTTTAGTGTTTAGATTGAACCATGCGAAAGAGACTTGTGTGAGTCTGGATCTTCAACGCCAGAAGATTCGGGAAGCTGGCAGATTGATCAAAGCGGTGATTACTGAAAGTTTTCAAGAAAACCATATATCATTCAGAAAGAGATCGATTCGGTGTGGATCTACAATGGAACGTGCTTCCTGCAAACAAGTCAAGCACAGGGCCTACGCATGCTCGAGAACGACGGAAAGACAGTGGAGGATGTTCAAGATCAACTCAGAGACGTTATCAAGGTAGGATTCTTCTTTCTAAATATTCAATACTTATCAATGAGCATTTCAGAAAGACACTGACACATTCCTGCGATTGCACAAGAATCGGAATCTCGAGCAGCGTGGATTCAATCTCAAACCTCTCGTCCGAGATGGCAAACTCACTGACTAAAAACAATACTTGTATTTTCATTAATTTGCATAAAAACCGGATTAAAATCTTTTTTCTTTCATTCATTTATTCCTTGTGGCTTCATGTACCCTGCTTTATATCTTATGCTTGTATCAATTAACTTTCCCTCTAATACTCTTTTCAGATGTCAAGAGATATCAAAGAATTTCTATATGCCTGGCTTGGTAAGAACAAGCAAGGAAATCCAATGTACGACACGAAGAGCGAAGTTCGCAACGGCCGTCAACGCTTCAAATGTGAACTAAGGGTTCCCAGTCTGCCATACACTGCATTCGGCAACTCCACAAACAAGAAGGATGCTGCCACCAACGCCGCACTCGATTTCTGTCAATACTTGGTTCGAGAAAGTCGGATGCGACCCGAAGAGCTGCCGAGTCTCACTTCTGACAGTCTGGAAGCCTCTACATGGCAAGGAGGGAGTACGTCGGAACAAGCCACGATGTTCACCGAGGACGAGAATCCGCAACAAAACGGACAGTTTCACGTGCAGCCGAAACAACACATGCCATGGATGAATGCGTATCAGAGAAACCAAGGAACACACGAGCAGTACATTGCTCAGAAGGCCGAGGAGATTGCCGCTTCTGAGACCGTCGATTTGAAGTCGGAGATTCACGGCGGATGGACGATGGAGAACTCGAAGAAGGCGCTCAATGAGTTCCTCCAGAAGACTCGTCAGCCATCTGCACAATATCAAACAAAGATCAAGGAAGCCAACACTTGCAGAACGATGGAGACCAATGCAACCATCTACGTTCCTCAAATTAGCAAGCGTGAGTTAAATATCTAGAGGCAATTAATAAAATATGGTTTTGATCTTCAGAACTCTCTGGAAAAGGATCGGGATCCAACAAGAAAGTGTCCGAATCGGCATGCGCCATGAACATCGTTCGTCAACTGTTCCATCTCAACATAATGCAAAGCTACGCTGGCCCATTGAAAAAAAGCAAAGCCAGCACACTCCCGGAGATTGAAATAAACATGCCGGATGAACTGGTCAGCCGTATTTCTAAATACGTCAAGGAGAGCTGCGGAATCGAGCCTGCAAACATCGATCAAGACGCTGCGAGCCCAGAAACCCCAGTTCAATTGCTCACTGACATCAAGTTGGCTCAGTTCCCAGTCTCTGAAGTCTGCTCTGCATCCAACATTTCCTGGGCGCCACCTCTTCAAAACTGGAACCCGTGGAGAGCTTCGAACATTGACGAGCCGCCACTTGCATTCGTAAGTCTGTAGAGTTTCTACCTCGTGCTGATCTGTAGTTTCAGATGAACATGGACCAAATCAGCGCAAAGATTATTGAGAAGGAAAATGCGAAAGAAGAAGCAAGAGCGGAAGAAAGAGAGAAAATGAGAAACCTTCGGAAGGAACTCCCTGTTGCACAATACCGGGAGCAAGTCATCGAGACAGTCGAGAAGAACCGCGTCACTCTGATCAGAGGTGAAACCGGATGTGGAAAGAGTACCCAAGTGGCCCAGTACCTCCTGGAAAGCTTCATCAACAAATCCAAAGGCGCCCACTTCAACGCCGTCGTCTCGCAACCACGTCGTATCTCCGCTATATCTCTTGCTGAAAGAGTCGCCAACGAGCGAGGAGAAGATGTTGGAGAGACTTGTGGATACAACGTCCGTTTCGATGCCGCTACGCCTCGTCCCTATGGATCCATCATGTTCTGCACTGTTGGAGTGTTGCTTCGGATGATGGAGAACGGACTCCGTGGTATCTCCCACGTCATCATCGATGAGATTCACGAGAGGGATGTTGATGTAAGGATAATTGCATCGGGGTGAACTTTAGTGTAAGCAAGTTACTTTCAGACTGACTTTGTTCTGATCGTGCTCCGTGAAATGATCACAGCCTACAAGGATCTTCGTGTCGTTCTCATGTCTGCCACCATTGACACTCAGCTTTTCACCAACTTCTTCGATTCACCAGAAATTGGTAAAACCGAAGTGATCACAATGCACGGAAGGACTTTTCCAGTCCAAGGTAAGCCTAATTACTCCCGTATACTTTCAAACCTATAATTTGCAGCATTCTTCCTGGAAGACATCCTCCAGAATCTCAGATTCATGCCGGATGAGCCGGAATCGAAGAAACGAAAGAAGGGCGGACCTCCAGCAGATGAAGATGAAGGAGACGAGGAAGTTGATGACAAAGGCCGCAATATGAATCTTCTGAACGATCCAGAGGCTAACCAGTCACTGAAAGTTGCCATGTCTCGACTCTCTGAAAAGGAAATTCCATATAGTGTCATCGAAGCGATTTTAGTGGACATTTGTGCTCGTGGAGTCGAAGGCGCCGTTCTGATATTCCTTCCTGGATGGGCCGAGATCATGTCACTTATTAACCGTCTCATGGAGCATCAAGAATTTGGTCAGACTTCAAAGTACGAGCTGCTGCCCCTTCATTCTCAATTGACAAGTACCGATCAGAGAAAGGTGTTCAAGCATTATCCGGGAAAGAGAAAGATTATCATGTCTACGAACATTGCCGAGACGAGTATCACAATCGACGACGTCGTCTATGTTATTGATTCTTGCAAGTGAGTTTATCATCGTTATATTCATCTGTCAAACGCGGAGTTTTCAGAGCCAAAGAGCGCATGTACACTTCCAACAACAACATGGTCCACTTCGCGACCGTCTGGGCATCTAAGACCAACGTTGTGCAGCGAAAGGGACGAGCTGGAAGAGTTCGCGCCGGATACGCATTCCATTTGTGCAGCAGAGCGAGATATGAAGCGTATGTGTGTCTATTCTGAGTACTCTTCACAATTCTCGATTTCAGATTGGACGAACATGGAACAGCGGAAATGTTGCGTATCCCGCTTCATCAAATCGCTCTGACCATCAAACTTCTCCGACTCGGAAACGTCGGCGAGTTCCTCGGAAAGGCTCTCGAGCCGCCACCGTACGATATGGTTGTGGAAAGTGAAGCATTGCTGCAAAGTATGGGAGCACTCGACCGAAATCTTGAGTTGACCAGCCTGGGAAAGATGCTCGCTCGCATGCCCATTGAACCAGTCATAGCTCGTGTCCTCATTCTTGGAACCGCCCTTGGCGCAGGATCTGTGATGTGCGATGTGGCTGCGGCGATGTCATTCCCGACTCCGTTCGTTCCAAGAGAGAAACATCACTCGCGACTCAGTGGCATTCAGCGGAAGTTCTCTGGCAACAAGTTCTCCGATCACGTTGCTCTCGTTTCTGTTATTCAAGGATTCCGCGAGGCTCTCGAGATGGGATCAGGAGCACCGGAAAAAGAGTTTTGCGAGAGATATTCACTGAATAATCCAGTTCTCAGAATGACAGAGTGAGTAATCCACGTTTTTCATCAAATGAGCCTTTCTTCACCTTTTTTCAGCGGTGCAAGACGTCAGTTGGTCGACGGACTTCGTAATCAATGCTGCTTCCCAGAAGAAATCCTGCATGATATCACTGTCAACGTCAACGGAAAAGATCGGGAGCTCGACCTCATGCGATCTCTACTTGTTATGGCTCTCTACCCGAACATTGCCTACTTCACCGGAAAACGGAAGGTGCTGACCATCGAGCAATCCAGCGCCCTCATCAACAAATACTCCGTGCTGGTCCCGATGAACAACCGACAGGAGATGGATGTTCCCAGTCCTCTTTTGGTTTTCACTGAAAAAGTCCGTACGAGATGTATCTCCTGCAAAGGAATGTCCGTCATCAGTGCACTGCAACTTTTGGTTTTCGGAGGAAGGAAAGTGGAGTGCATCGGAGAGAACCTCGTTCGTGTCGACGAAATGTTAGTTGAACTCAAACAAATGTTTCAATAGAAATGTTTAATTCAGGATAACTATTCGCATGAACGTCCAGGCAGCAGCTGCTCTCGCAGCTCTTCGACCATGCATTGAAGCTCTGCTCGTGAAGTCGTGTGAGAATCCAGAATCGCTCGGACAGATGGACGCGAATGACGCGCAACTGCGACAGATCGTACGCGACATATCTTCTGAAGACTTCTACACAACTGCCGGCCCTCTAAAGGACAGTCTCTTGACGGATTCCGCTGTAAGTAATCCTTTGTAACGACGGAATTGACGATTTCGTTTCAGTTGAACGTCAGACCACCAGGACCTCCTCAAAAACAAGACAGCTATTCTGATTGGACGCCAGCGAACAGTGAGTTTTCTTCTATAAATAAAATAAATATGAACTCATTCAGACACTTCTTTCGGGAGCAATGGCGCGGACACTAGTGGCTTCGAATCGTCGTTCATGAGCCAGGCCAACGGCGATAACTCCTACTCATCAGGTAATCTTGCATAGCCCTTCTAGCTCCCCCGCACGTTCTGCTCCCTATCTAAACTGCACCCTCTCTGTTTTTCTTCAGCAGTAGCCGGCGGTAAAATGCACCCTACGCGCGGCTTCAGACGTGGCGGACACCCATACCAAGCATATCGTCCCCAACCACCACCTACTTCCGGAATGGGTTATCACAATTTCAACTCAGGTGGCGCGTTCGGCGAATGGAACAACGCACCGTCTGGATACAGAGGAGGTGGCAGCGGAGGAGGAGGACATCGTGGAGGACGTGGAAGAGGCCGTGGTGGCAGAGGATGGAACGCTTCGTCGTGGTGAACACATCGACGATCCCAACGGTATTCGATCTCAACCTGATCTTTGTTTTGATTTTCTAAATGTTTCTCTTTCCCGAGGGGTTTGCCATACAATCACGTGTTTCGAATCTTCTGTGTTGTTCTGATTCTCAAAGTGCCCGAGTTGTTCTCAATGTTAATAAATTGTTAGTTCTTGATCCGTTTGAATGAGATGGGGCGCAGAGCAGCACATTACTACATTTTCTAGAAGCAATGACAATTGGTTTGACACCTGGTTAATTACCATGTCAGCTGCCACGTCATGCGATGTAGGACACGAAACATTACAAAGTTTTCAGAATAGGTCGGATTTGGGATGACAGGGGAGATAAATATTTAGATATATTAGGAGTGCAATCAATCCAATCCGAACAGATTTTCGAAGGAAGTGTTCCATTCGGATCAGACGCGGAACCCGTTCTTGATGTTGCAGTCACCTGTCTCCGTGTTTTTCTCGTGTTCCTCGTCGTTTTCTATTTCGAAACGCACAGTTTCAGCGACGAAAACAAGATTAGTCGACAGCTGACAGGCTCCCGGCTGATTTATTGTCGAAAGGTTAATCGGGCGAGATATCAGAGAAGTCGCGGTGATGGGATGTGTGCATCCATTCGATCAGAAATCATGTTTTTGGGAGAGGGGAACAGAATGAGAATGAGACCAAGAAATGGAAGGGGAAAAGTAATTATGGCACTTTGGAGAGCCACCACAACCACTGAATAGTGGGTCAATCATCAAGTGTTTCAGATTTCAGATCTAAGGCACCAACGACTGCAGCACGAGATGTTGGATTTGCTTGAGGCGCTTCTGCTCCTTTCAGAAGTGCTCTGGAAAGTAGTCGTCGCGTGACGGACCCTCCAGTACATCTGGTTCCCCGCCCTCCTCACACCCCAATCCATCACTCGATTACACGACTCTTCACCGGGTCGTCGCCTGTTTTTTGAGCAGTAGCTCCTCTTCTCCAGATTCCCTCATCTTCCCGTCGCCCCTCAACTTTGATCGCTTATTGTGACCCGTTGTGGGGTGTGTGGTGTCAAAAACGTTTATTGATGAGTTATGACAGGTCTTTGTGGCGAGACGGCGACAAAGTGAGGGAGGCAGGAGGAGGAGTCTCGAGGTGGCTGGTGCTGGTGGCGAGTAAACCAACACCTGGTGTCGCCCGTTCGAGCACTCCAGCCCATTCCAACCAGTCACTTTACTTTACTTTTCCATCCGAGTTTTCAGTCAGTCAGGCAAGTCTCTTTTTCAATTCTAGTGTTACTATTTATTTATACAGGATGTCTGATAAGTCTACAACGTTTGGTTTAGGTGTGTGTGTGTGTTCCAAAAACTTCAAAAGACATTGGAGACTTACATAAATCTGAATGAATCAGATTGATCTGTTACCTCGGTGTACAAGACTGACAATGTAAAAGATCTCCCTGAAAACATTTTGATCCAGTTCCAATCCAACTCCCCACAGTTGTCACCATTCAAAGCAACTGTTCGGAGGCAAAGAGCAGTCCAAGTTTCATTAGACACTTTACGAGATGAATGCTCCTAAAACAATGACATGTCCAAGTACCCAATTCCATGATCCTACTACTCTTCTCTCGAACTTTGAGCCCATTCCGCTTCCTCGTCACCTTGTCGACATTCTCCAGTGTCGCTCTCTCTTCTTTTTCCTTCAAAAGTTCCTTTCTGCTGTCCAAAAAATCATCTCATCCAACTCAACTCGTTTTGCAGAAATGCTGAGTCCGGCGTTGCTCAAAGTGTCACTCAACCGGAGGTTTGTCTCTTTTTCTTGTTGCTCTGACCCTTGTGCTTTTCTTTCAGAAGTTCCGCACCCGTTCCGCAAGATGAGGTGAGTGTGAAAACACAGGAGAACTTTGATCGGGGAGAATTGGAAGAGAAGAGGAAGAAGGATCCTTGCTGGCGGCGAGTACCTTTGAGGACTTTCTTTCTCCCGTGCTTTGGTTTCTTCGGGGTTGGCACACAAATTGTAACAGATGTTATCTTTCATCTTATCACAAATTACTCTTATCCATCACAATAAATTCTCGCTTCTTGTAACAAGCCAACCCAACTCATTCCCTTCAGAAGATGATCTTCCCATCCAGAAGTCGGACTGCTTCTTACTTGCAGCCTATGCTGGAAGACCAAGAACTCGTTGGATTTAACAGGGACAGAAGTGAGTTTAGAACAAATCTAAAAGGGTCTGATCTGGTCTGTTTTCTAGGAAGAAGCTCTGGATCTATCATAGTGGACAGTTTTGAACTAGCCAATGCATCTCCCAGTCGTCGTGCCTCAATCGCCTCATCCGCCGCCCTTCATCTCGATAAAAAACAGCAGAGAAAGTTGTCCAACGCGGTGAGTTTCTTTGTATCCCGGGGTGCCAGATGATCCCGCCGCGTGTGTGTGTTTTCATCTGATAAGTCAGAAGAGATAAATTGATAAATGCGTTCAAGCAAGGTTTCGACGGAAACAATCCATCTCGCCGCGCTTCACATTGCCTACCAACTGGCGGGGTTTGATCCGAACGAAAGAGAGAAAGATGGATCTGAGGAAACTCCGTCTTTGATTCCCTACTCATCAGATGATCCTCTCGCCGAACTCTTGCTCTTTTCACACCTCATTGACGTCGGAGAAAGTGTCATTCTTGAGTTTTCCGTGAGCTCTGGCTCACTTTCTTCCACCTGGAACACGAAACTTCCCGGATTCATTTTCAACTCCTTTCAACATCCGAGCCGTTGCAACTTTCGGCCCTCCCATAACCCATCCCATTACCCGTCCGTCTTGTCACCTCATGACCTCAAATAACAGCGTCATCGCTTTCTTCCCAGCTCTTTTCGACTCTTTGATCGCCCTCGTCGGCCGAAAATCAGTCTCTCGCGAGTGCAGTGTGTTTTCGACATTCCCGATACATGCGATGCTATAAATCTCATTCCGGTCCCGTCCCTCCCCACCTTATCTTCCCGCTGGCAACTCTGCTCTGACTTCATCTTCTTTTCCTATCAGCCTGAAATGTTCTCCAAGTCGAGTAACTTCCTGGGTGCCACGTCCATCTTCAGCGACAGAGATGACTACCGTAGTCGACAGAGACGAACTTCTCTCATCCCACCAGTGGTGGGAGGAACGTCTCCGAGTAGACGGGAGTCTATAATGCCTGGTTGTAAAACTGTAAGTGCTCCGCGTCTGTTCCAAGAATACTCTGCTCTCGAGACAACACATGATACACATAGAATGGGTCGTTCAAAACAAGAAAATGAGAAATTAATGGGCCATCAACACGTCTATCTGTCACTTCTTACTTAGTGCGTTTATTTTCAGGTGCCCCTTCATCAATACACCGAAGACCCGACCCTAGCCTGGGAGATGTTGAAAGAGAAGAGACCCGTGAAACCAGTTCGACAGATGAGACTCGACACACCCATCAAGCCAGATCATGTTAGATTCGTATGCATCGGATGTACCCATGGAGAACAGATGGATCTATCAAGGTTGCCACCAGGAGACGTTCTTCTGGTAGCTGGAGACTTTACTTCTTGCGGAATCCCAAATGAAGTTTACAACTTTAACAAACTACTCGGGAAACTGAAGTTTGCCTACAAAGTGGTGATAGGTGGCAACCACGAATGCACATTTGATGATGCATTCCTGAAAACCAGTGAGCATTCCGAAGAGACCATAGAAACCAACGATTATTGTTTGCAGACAAAGAGTCGGAGCCCAAAGAGATGGCACTGAAACAGGCGTTGTTATCAGCAATTCACTCCGATTCAAAGGGAGGAATTTCAGCGAAAGTGAGTGTGTGTCTTTCTCTCTCTCTCTACCTGCACTTTTATAGGACTTGCTCTCCAATGCCATTTATCTCGAAGACAATGCGATTGAGCTGTTTGGAATCACCATTTATGGAACACCATGGTAACCAATCAAATACCAAAGTTGTTGCTACGATTCAACTTTTTGAAGGCAACCTAAAGTAGACAACTGGGCATTCAACTTGTCGCGTGGACAATCACTCCTTGACAAGTGGAACTTGATCCCGGCCGGCGTCGACGTGCTTTTGACCCACACACCTCCCCTAGGTATTTGTATTTACATTTAGAGGGTTCAAAACACATTCGTTCAGGACACGGCGACATGATGAACAACGGACAGAGAATGGGATGTGTTGAGTTGTTGAACACAGTGTTCAAGAGAGTCAGACCGAAGTATCACGTCTTCGGACACATCCATGAGGGATACGGTTGCACGACTGATGGCTACACAAAGTTTATCAACTGCTGTTTGTGCAATGAGAATCTTGACATGAAGGTGAAAGAGTACACACTTTACCGTAACCGAAAGCATGTTTGTAGAATGATCCAGTGATATTCGACATCCCAGTGCACCCTCACACCAAGCAGTTCTATCTACAGAATGTGAAGAAGATTCTGAAGCGATTCCAGAAGAAGAAGTGAACTACCGGTCATCTCTGATCTGTGTCATTGTATCATATTTTCCCTTCTTTCATCTTTCGATCCCGTCCGGGAATGTCCTATTTGTTGCCCCACCCCATCACCATCCCAATAATAACCAGGGCGCTGCGCCTCGAACGGAAATGAGTCTTTATGAATTCGATGCGTCGTCGTCGCCTCTCGTGCAAAAGAGCAAGTAGTGCTGATTGTCTTGCTCTTCTGCTTCCTCCCGTATTGCCCCCGCCTGACCAGCAATAAAACATTCCAATTTGTGCCTGAGGCTCTCGAGTCAAACATTATGAAATTCGATGCCAAATTATGCTGCAGCCTCCTCTTCTTTGCCTTCTGAAATCAGATATTGCCTTTCGGGCCTCTTGTTTGGTTCCGGCGGTGCCAGTGGTCCGAGGCTTGCTCCGAGTCCAGACTCTTCCATCTAATCTCTTTTTTGTTTCGTAGAATCAGAAGCCATCAGCAGAACCAGCACATCATCAGATATCCCATTGAAAAACAACAGCGTTAATGAAAAAAGCCGGCACAAAAAAAACACGCGGTCCTTTGCTCTTCTGCTTCTTCTTCTTCTTCTTTTTGTGTGCCCAATGTGCCCACGTGGAGCGAATGTTTGACAGAATCGACAGATTCGAAACCAAACAAGAATCGTCAGAATCATCATGCTTCGTTCCCGAAATAGGCAGAGTTTACAGCCGGACACTCTTCCGCAAACATGAAGCCGTCCCTCCCAGTCTACCGGTGCTCCCCAGCGCTCGTTTTCGTTTTCGTTTTTGTTCCCCTCCTCCCGCCTCCCTCTTCCAGTTCAGACACTCCGAGCGGTATTCAGTTTCAGTCACAGCTCTGCTAATCTTTCAGAGGCAAAAGTGAGCACTGAATATTCTATTATTGTCTCATACGTGCTGCCCCAATTTGCTCGTTAATGGAGTGAAAGAGCACAGTTTGATCTAGCAGCGAAATTACTAGGTCTGTGGTCTCTTGTTTTCCGTCGTTTTCTATCGAGAAGCTCTTCTTCGAGTTCACTTGTTTCTCAACCTAGAATGTAGTTGATTACAGGATTCATGTGACAAGACAAATCAGAGACAAACCATGATAACAGAACATATAATTAACTCTAACAATCAGCTTCATAAACATCAACAATGCACTTCCCTATGGACCACATGATTCCCCCTTATTTGGCTGACTCAGGACAGTTGAACCCATGACGATGATGCCCCGTCTATCAATTGATTCCTTATCACCTACTCGTTCTTTATCAGCATTCCACCGACTCGTCGCCACTCTCTTCCAGTAGCTACCGCCCGCTCTGGCCCCATTCTCGAGCCACTTCGTAACTCAATTCTTGACTTTCCGATCAATGCATAACTATTCATTTCGTTGATAACAATTTGGGGTGGGAACGACGGGAAAAGAGTCATGCGGAATAAGTTGCGCGATGCCCAAATTTAGCGCATGCTCCTCTGATATCACTCATTCAGGTAGGCGTAGTAGGCGTTGAGTTGGGTTTGGAGGTGGTGACCTCAGAGATATAGAGATGCTGATCTTTCTCGATTCGCAATTATATAAATGAACTTTCCGTCTTCACCTCCTTGCCCTCTGCTCTATCATGCACCAAACTAGAAATGAAAAAAGCAAATGTTTTCCGTTTCCCTATTCTCGTTTTTCCTCCCCGCATCCATCCCTGCCCTAATTGTGTCATCATGAGTCGAAATCTTTAGTGCAATTGACACTCCCTTTTCCGTTATGATCTGTCCCTCCTCTTTCCATTTTTTGTTTTTCGGTATTTCCTGCTGCCCTCAGGCGGCAAACGAAGCCAATTGAAGCAGGCAGTGTCCCTGGAAAGGTGGCCTGCCGTCCTCGACTCGTTACGCATTCCTACGTTCTTCTTGGAATGAATATGGGGTGAGAGTAATAAGGAAAAGAGACTGAGACTCAAACCAGAAAAAGTCGGTCGGAAAAAATATTTTGTCACCCATTTTCTTCGTTTCTCCCATTCTCCCACAGCCTCTTTTTACACTCGAAACACAACTCTTATCGCTTCCTGTATACCACCACGTGCTACTTGCCTCTCGATCAGAAATTCATCTCTCCATCTCCGATTCAGATGTCTAACAACACCACAATATGGGCAAATGCTACCTACGACCCGTGCATGGAGTCCTTTCTCGACGAACCGTTCGTCAAGTACCCTGTCATGACCATCTACATCTTCGTCTTCTTCATATGTCTCATTGGTGAGTTTGCAAACGATTCTTGTTCTTTGCACCTCTTCTTATCTCTGTTGCTCCGTAGTGGCAGAGGTGAATTCAGTAGATTCTAGTTACCACAGAACATGTCATCAGATCCATCTTGTTACAGGAAACCTGCTCACCATACTGGTCATCACAACACATCCCAGAATGCGCACAGCTACAAACTTCTTCTTGGCGAATTTAGCAGTCGCAGATCTTCTTGTCGCTGCCTTCTGTATTCTACAAAACATGACACATATCATTGGGCTAGACCATGGCAACTGGCCCTTCGGTTTCGTCCTCTGCAAGCTTTATCTAGGCCTCACCAACATCATGCCTTGCACAAGTGCAGGAATTCTTGTGCTTGTGTCCATCGAGAAGTACATTGCCGTACTCCACCCGCTCTCCGGACTCAAATGGCTGACTCCGGAACATCGAATGGCAGCAACCGCTGGTGTTTGGATCCTTAGTATCACCACAAACCTTCCCTACATTTTATATGCACAAATGTTTGAGTACGGCGGAGTGGCTGCGTGCTTCAGGGAGTCGTAAGTTCGCTTCAACTCAGACTTTTTCTAATGGGAAGTGTTCAGAATGCCTCTCTGGAACTCGTTCTCCTTTATCATCTGGTATGTGTTGCCACTTACAGCTCTAGTCTTCATTTACGCGAGAATCAGTCATTTGTTGTGGACTTCTGATAGTCGTCAGAGCAGTAGACAGAGTAACGGTGAGTAGAACTGAAAACATCTACATTGGAACCTATTCCGTTTCAGAGTCGACTGTATTGACGTCGAGTGGAACGACCGCGGGATCCACGTGGCAGTTGAAGAATGGAAGGATTGTAGTATACAAGCAGGAAAGTCTTCTGAATGTTCCGGCCCGGGAAAGCAAAGTTATCGAGAAGAAGAAGGCAAAAGAAACGGAAGGAAGAAGGAAAGTGGTCCGACTGCTAGTGGCAGTTGTCGTCTGCTTCGCAGTCCTCACCTTCCCACATCATGCTCGTCTTCTGTACACGGTTAGTCAAGATGTTATCACTTCGTAATCTCCTTGATCATTCATCATTCACCTGATCGTTTTTCCACCGGAAGTTTTCGTCAGACATGAGCCCGCTTCCTCCTCTTCCGAAACTTGTTTACCCCTCTTCTGGTTCTCATTCGTTTTTCGGTTTGTTTTTCTGGCTATCTACGTATTTTGGGTGAAAAAAACAGAACAAAAGCCCGAAAAACTGAGCGAAGCTGAAGTGAGAAAAAGAATGAGCATAGACTCAAAAGTTAAGAGAGTTCAAAAAGTAACTTTAGAAAACCAATTAAATTGTTTTCAGAGCTTTAACACAGGATCTTTTTGCATGGCTCACTGGACAGTGTTGGCCCAGCCATTCTCCTACATCTTCCTGTTTGTCTCATCAGCTATCAACCCGATTCTGTACGCATGTCTCTCGAAACGATTCCGAAATGCGATGTCTGATCTACTTCACTGCAGGTAAACAACTCCCTGCACAATATGCTAATTCTTCTTCTTCTTCTCAGGAAAGGCGCATTCTCCAGAATCTCTCGTTCTCGAAACAGAACCCTCGTCAGCGACGTTCCCGAGGACTCTCGCTGCCCGAGCCCTGTCCCAGCAATCCGAATGAACAGAATACGTTGAGCACGATATACGGGATCTGTCAAAGCACTGTGAATACATCATGTACATCGAGTAGCCTTTCTAGTCTTACTGCCTTTTAATCGCGGGTATTTATGACAATAAAGTGTACATATACTTTCCACCTCAATGATCATGTCTGGTCAAAGGAACACTCACTTGTTTTTTTTTCCGTTGGCACTGAATAAACTCAGGTTCTCTATTATCTATGCTCCCATCAACAAGAAGGACACTCTGAAAATGAGCGAATAACCTATTCAGCAAACGAATTATTTTAAGTTTTTATGAGAAAGTGTGATACGTGTACGTAATCACTCAACAGAGATAAAAGTTCCGAACAAAGTTCAATTTGTTTCTTTTCTGATCGATGGACGATCATTTTCCATGCAACATGTTTTATTGGTCGTAGATGAAATGTGTTCAATGATTCCCTTTTTCATCATCATTTTTCTGGTATAAATAGCTTCGTCTCAACATTCAGAGCAGTTATTTCCTCCGATTCTCTTTTTCTGTGATCGTCTTCAAGAATCGGAATGCCTGTTGGTGGACCAGTGATAAAGCTGTCAAATGGAGTCAAAATGCCAGCCGTCGGGCTAGGATCATGGCTTTCGGCTCCAGGAGAAGCCAAAGCTGCTGTGAAAACTGCGGTGAAACATGGTTACCGACTTATTGACACTGCATCTGTCTACGCAAATGAAGAAGATGTCGGAGAAGCGATCCAGGAGCTCATCGCCGACGGAGTCGTGAAGAGAGAAGAGTTGTTTGTTACCACAAAGGTTAGATTACATACATCACCAATTTTTCAATACTGTAAGGTAAAATTTTTCAGGCGTGGGCTCACGAGTTTGTCCCGGGAAAGCTAGAGGCCGCTCTTCGTGCTTCTTTGAAACGTCTTCGTCTCGACTACGTGGATCTTTACCTCGCGCATGTGCCTACTGCTTTCAATGACGATATGAGTGTTGCGCTGAACGACGTTTCCGTCGAAGACATCTGGAAGGAGTTTGACCATGTGTACAAGTTGGGACTCGCCAAGGCCGTCGGAGTGTCTAACTGGAATAACGACCAAATCGAACGAGTCTTGAAACTTGGTTTGACACCAGTGCACAACTCCCAGGTGGAGCTGCATCTCTACTTCCCACAACACTCCCATGCTGCGTTCTGCAAAGAACACGGAGTCACAGTCACGTCTTACGCTACTCTCGGCAGTCCTGGACGTGTCAATCATCGCATGCCGAACAGAAAACCTCTCAACTGGCTGCCAGCTGCACCATCCGACCTTAAAGATCCGCTCGTTGCTGCTCTCGCCGACAAGTACAAGAGAACTCCCGCTCAAGTGCTTCTGAGATACGCTCTCGACCGAGGATTCGCCATTATTCCAAAGTCTGTCAATGCTGACAGAATCAAAGCAAATTTCGAGGTATTCCACTCAACTACCGATAGGATTTTCTTTGAATTACTCATTTCAGTTGTTCGATTTCAAGCTGACAGATGACGACATCACTCTTCTGGAAACAACGAACCAGGAAAATAGACTTTTCCTTCAAGAGTTGTAAGTTATATATCACAACTTCTCCATTTCTCAAATCCCAATTCTGATATTCAGCATGAACGGACATCGTGAGGATAGCTTCTTCAATGAGAGAAGAGGATAAACATTTGTTGTTTTAGTTGCATTCCATAATAACCCGTTTGTATTTTAGTATCCAGAATAAACATAATTAGTTTTTAATTATGTCTATTTTGGTAACTGATAAGAGTGATAAGAACGCTGATAAAGGTAGACTAGCAAATATGTCAAGAAGGAACACTGATCTCTGACAACGGTGGGAAACCCCACTCCAGAAGAACTTTCAGGAATGTTTTTCCGAAAGTTCTCGGCTTCGATTGTTCCTTGTCGTGTGACCAACCCCCACCAGCATTCAAATGTAAATTCTCACTGGGCCATTTCATCTATCAATCAACTCTGTCAGCATAGTAGGAATAGCGGGGTACTGGAAATGAAAAGGGCATTCACTCGACACACAAACATCGCTGGAACGAACCATCCCCGTCACAGTTACTCTCTGTTTATTGTATCAGTTGCAAGATCACACAAGAAGGAACCGAGGAGGAACCGAGAAGTTCTGGCGCCAGTCATTCCTGTTGAATTCGTCAACTAACAACTACACCGAATTGATGATATACACCTTCTGAAAAGTGAGTCATAGAAGTGGAAACGTCAAGAAAAAAGTAGAAGAGAGAAAGAGGGGAGAAGCCGTTAGTGAATCGTAGGTTCAAGATGCAATCAGATGGGTGGGAGAGGCTTGTCTCAAGGGGAAAGCAGTGTTCGTTCGGACTGCTGGACGGTTGTGGATGACAGTGTCTCCGCGCGGTCAACAGACGGCGCTCGTCCGTAACCGCCGGAGAGGCTGACCTAGTACTACTCCGGTTAAACCCGATGCGCGCAGACGTACGAAACGACCTTGTGGTTTCCTTTTTCCGTTGAAATATCTTGTTAACAGACTTCCCCCCCTTTCCACACTTCATCATACCCATTCACACACTTTTATGTTCTGCAAGTCCATTCGTTGTTTGTCCACTACTGACTTGTCACCCGGATCACAATTGCTTTTCGACATAAAGCATAATTAGACTATTCTTCAATTATGACAATTGGCGACACATTCATTGTTTTCGAGACGGTTGTTGTTTGAGCAATCATAAGAACTGGTCAAAGGTCTAGTATTTATTGCTGGACACTTCTCCACTGACCCTATTCTCTTATTCTCCGTGTTCTTCTGATTTTCAACCTTTGGATGGGATTATGATTGCTTTCTCCTATCCCGATCCCGATCCCCCGATTACGATGACGTCATCAACAAGCAGCAAAATGCCGTTGCTTGCTTCGCAAATTGATACAACGCAAAGCCGGCTACTGCTGGTCACTGTCCCCTCGGTCCGTTTCTAGCCATGGCTAGACAACATGAGTCCGCGCGGAAACGCAGTCGTCCGCAAGACTTTCGCTTTCCGAAATTGACGGCGGCGACGAGATCCGCCATCGTCGTGAATCGTATCGATTCTCGATGGGTACCGTTCGCGCCACCGTCTTCGCCTTCCACAAAGAACCAGTCTCTCGGACCGACTTGAATTTGTGTAACTTTTCCCTTGTTTCCAGTAACTAGGGCATCCACCCCCACACCATCCGTCGAACGAAATGAATTCCTCCCTCTCCTCCGACCTCCATGTCATTTGCTTTCCCTCCCTAGCTTATAGCCTCCTGAGATGATAAGTGATCGACGGACCGAACTGGTAGCCAGACCGGTCCCCCAAAGAAGAATCCTTTGCCAAGTGCTTCTCTTCTTTATCATTCGTTCTTCTGCCCTGTCGCTCTTTCCATTCGGGCAAGGAGAAGAAGACGAACTGTCGAAAAACTGTTTGCCAAATAAACTGAAGACGGTGAAATCATGAACAAAGATCGTCTCAGAAACAAGACAATATCAGTCTCTCTTGAATTCAGTCTTTCTTTTGTCATGTATGCAGACATTCCCTTTTTTTACTCTCCTTTTCCCATCGTTCATCTGGCCACTATACTCTTTTTCCTCTTCCTTTTACTCCCAAACCTATCTTTCAAGATCTTGACGTAGCTATTACGTTGAACTTGTGATCGTGCAAACCAATCGTCCAAAAACAAATTGAATGTGGGAACAAATGGCAATGAAATTCCTGACACGACCCATTTACCTTTTTATCGGCGAGAAATTGGCAGGACCACTTTTGTCGTCTAGAGAAATCCTGCCGGTTTCTGCCAGTTTGCACTTTGGAGATGTCTCTTGTTCGGATACAAGGAATGTCGCCACTGGATAACATCACCCGACCATCCGATTTTTGCGTTTGGAAACAACCTGTTTCACTCCGTACGTCTTGAATGTCTCGGATCGCACTTCCCGACGTTCTCGCCACGTCACAACTCCTCTTTCTTCCCGACCTTCGATGCCTTTTTTCTGTTCTTTCCACCTCTCCTCAAATATCACGCCACATGTTTGGACCTTCTACTTTGATTCTGATTCAATTCCAAAACAATTAACCGACCGACGCTGCCTGATCCGATGTCAGCAACAAATCTCCCTCCTGCTACAATCTAGCGTCGTTCATCTCGTTCTTCGCATTCCCTTCCTTGTTTTGTTTCACTATAACAACTTGATCCCAAATCCGTGATGACACGAACTTTCTTCCCTTTTTTCTTCAATCGTGATAATGTACAAGTGCATCGGGAGTGCAACACCAACCTTACCGCACCGCCTTGACTAGATTCTGAAGATTACGTGACTCAACGGACGAATTCTTTAAAGTTTCAAAGTTTCCGCAAACTGACAACCTTGGCCCCACGGAGCGCCCGTACTCCGAGGAGTAATTGTGAGTGAAACCGAGAATTAGGTCATAAAGAGGGCAGTGAAGAATTGCAACACAGTGGTTCTCTGAAACTTTGATTTACATTAGTTCATTTCCTTTCCCAATGACGTAGAACAAAACAGTCTCTAGTTTTCTTCATTTGCCAAATCAACCAGGTAATCTTTTGATATCAATGCCAACGCCAGTTGACGAATGAAAAATCACTTTGCAATTAGGGAACCCTTTTTACTGTACCAAACATCATTGGTTTTTCCATCAATAAATCCATTTTCCAACGTTTCCCTCCGTTCCCACCATACAAAAACGGCCTACCTAATTTAGCGAATGACCCAGCGGAACGGAAAGGTTTGCAAGGAGAAAGTACAAAAAACGGAAGCCGCGTGCGCTCTCGCCAAAACATGACCATGATCATATCAGAAGGTGTCCCCTACAGAGTCTCTCTTCGTTTTTCAATACCAGTTCTGTCCCCGGGGTCTCTATCTGATTTCGACCCCTCTCTCTTCCCATATAATAGTGAGCGTCTTCGGAGTGTCTCCTCTCAAAATGACCCCTCCTCCCCACCTACTCATTCTTCCGACAATCCCGTCTCTACGCTTCCCTCATGACCTCAATTGTCCTCACTTTCCCTCCGAGATCCCTGTCTCCTCGAACTAATCCCTTAGCTGAACAACCATTCCTTTTTATTTCAGATGCTGCTTGGGATATACCTCTTGCTCTTATCACCAGCCCTAGTCTCTGCTGGGTTGGAGGAGTACGATGAGCCGTTTATCCTGCAGTTTATCAACAGGTCACAGACGTTGGATCTCAGTTCCAAGTGCAAGCAGAGTCTCGCCCTTGTGAGTTGATTTCTTGGAAAGTTTTGCATTGGAACGTTCACTTTTCAGGTGTACGACTATCTCAACGACATTGATACTCTCACAGATCAGAAGATCTGCTACTTTGAATCATTTGCTACAGGTCCCAATGACTTGTTCCTTTCCAGGGACCAGGACAGATGGGTTTACAAAGGTACGTTGTTTTTATAAATTCCACTCTAAGTCGACCAACGAAACAATCTTCAGGTTACGAATGCCTTCTGTCAGCCGGAGAGACTGTGTACTCCAAATCGGAGCATCCAATGCACTACTGCTACACCCACGATGATGACAAAGACAAGAGAGTCCCTGCTTTCTCTGTCTGCATTCCCACTCCATGTGCCGATGAAAACCAGAAGCTCCTGGAGGAATGGCGCCGTATAACCCATCCAGAAGCCACTGAACCCATCACCTTCACCGCCTGTACCCGGTCTCGCCACGAGAAGCAATGGTTCGAGATGCCAGTTCCAATTGCCGACTTTGGATTCAACATGTGTCTAATGATGTTCGTTGTTATGGCCACAATCTTCCATAACATGCGAGGAGACGATGCAAAGTCCTGGGCTGCCAAGTGTCTTCTCGCCTTCTCAGCTAAGACTAACTTTAAAAAACTGATTGCTCTTCCGAAAGATCCACAAAGTTGTATCACCTGCTTGCTCGGTCTCCGATTCGGATCAATGGTCTGGACTCTCATTGGACACTCGTTCATCTTTGTGCAAGCTTATATGGAGAACGTGGAAGAGTTCAAGTCATCCATGGTCGACAACTTTTTCAATCAATGGATCACAAACTTCACTCTTTCTGTCGACGTTTTCCTCACACTTGGAGGCACCGTTCTCTCCTACAGTTGGTTCCGCAAATGGCTGAAAAACACATCAGGTAACTAAAAAAGTTAAAGGTACAACTTTTCTCATACTATAAGTTTGCAGAAGAAGAGCCATCCTGGACATCCTGGGGATATTGGCTTCGTTTCTACCGTCACAGAGTCGTCCGTCTCTATCCTGCCTACCTGTACACTCTCCTTGCTGTCACTCTCCGTATCTCCATCACACACTTCCATCCAATGTGGCCACCAACTGATCCGGCCATCCAGTGCCCCAAGTACTGGTGGCAGAACGTGCTCTTTGTGAACAGTATTCTCGACAATCAGTGCATGCCATGGACGTGGTACATCGGAACTGAGTTCATCTACTATCTGCTCTCCCCAATCTTCCTGCTCACATTGAGAAAAGCACCAAAGATTGGATTTGTAAGTGGTTATATTTTTAAAGTCTAGGGTTTATATGGTCTCTCTTCAGATCCTGTGCTTCATCGTCATTCTGTTCTCGGCCGGTCTGAACGTCGAGTCAATTATCCGCAACAACTTCCCACCGACCCAGTTCTTGTGGAAGCAGCCGGAGATGTTCAACCCGAATTTCATTCAGCACCATCTTGAGCTCTACATCAAGCCGCAATACAGAATCGGCCCATACCTCATCGGAATCCTGCTCGGTTACCAACTCGCGAGATACCAGAGAATCCCAGTGAAACCCCAACCAACCAACAGATACATCAGTGAGTTTTCAACCCACTTTTCGTTTCCACAACTTGTTCTTCTTCTTTCAGTCACAATCTGGTCCATCGCCCTCTTCGGAATCCTCTTCGGTCTGTACGGCCTCTACCCAGCTCTCCAAGGATGGGACTCTATTGCCTGGAGAGCATATCACTTGGCCTATGGAGCATTCCACCGTGACATCTTCTCCATCGGAGTCGCCTTCCTCATCTACATATGCCATACTGGAATCGGTGGCCCTGTCAACGTCTTCCTCTCTTCCAACTTCTTCTTGCCACTCGCCAACTTGAGTTTCTCGGTTAGTACGGAATTGATAGCAAATAGTGATTACGGGGGAATGTGTTGATAAGCAGACACTTCCTTGTGAAAACGACTTCCTGGATGTGACATGTTTACAAATCGAAAAACACTGTTCATTGATGCATTGTTCTTTCAGGCGTACCTCTTCCACATGATCCCGGTCGTACTCACCTACATGCTGGTCCCGTTCCCAATCTACTTCAACTCGCAGATTCCACTGTTCATTCACTGTTTTGTGCAGCTCCTCATTACCTACGTTTTCGCTGTCATCTGCAGTATGGTCAGTGAACTTCCTGCCCTGAACATCGAACGACTGCTCCTTGCCTCTCCTCCCAAAACGACACTCAAACCGATTCCTCCAACCGACTCAGAACTTCAACTCAAGTCCTCCGAGAAAGCATAGTCGATGGACTGATTTCTGATTCTTTTCAACTGAAACGGGATATTTGAGGTAATAGAAGGTAGCCGTACCCACCCCTTACGAGTAGTGACTCTTTCCCTCCCTCCACTTCTTTTTCGCCATTCGCATTCCCTCCTTTTCTGTTAGCACCTCTCGACTGCTTTACCGTTTTCGTAGCCTAGTTCCCTTTTCTCCACTTCTTGATGGTCTTTCAGTGATTGATTCCATTCCCCCCGGTCATCGACTGTTCTTCATCCCACTCACTTCTCATGTACATATTTTATTGCGACAGAAAGAAAAACAAATAAAAATTAGATAACTTTAGTGACACAAAAGTTCATTTTCACTCAATGTGTTAGGTATAAACAGATTACAATTGGTAAGCATCACAACTTGGCGACTGGGATCTAATTTCTGAAAATCGAAACGAATTGGGAAAAGAAGCAGAATTTAAAGTTTAGACCTTGTCTCTCCGATCGATGACGACAACAGCTCGACGACTCTCTCGATCTTTGCCTTATCCGAGTTGATTCCGAAAGTTCCGACTCTCCAGATCTTTCCAACTGTGGCTCCGAGTCCTCCAGCAATCTGCAAGCAATCCCAGATGTGTATTTACTCAGTAACAGAACATCCAGCCAACCTCAACTCCATGCGTCAACATTTTCCCGGCGACTTCTTTCCAGTCAACTCCTTCCGGAACCTTGATAGTTGTCAGGCATGGCAGTCTAATGCTCTCGTCATCCACAAACGGCTCCAATCCATGCTTCTTCAGAGCGGCATACAGAACTTGCGCGTTGTCCTTGTGTCTCTGAATCGACTCATCGATTCCTTCTTTCGCAATGGCCGAGAGTGCAGCGCGAAGGGCGTAGACAGTAGAGATGGGAGCGGTATGATGGTATCTGGAAACGGGGAGATAAAAAACTCGAAGTGAGTGTTCACTGCAACCTCTTCAGCTCTCCGTCGCAGCCCCAGTAGTTGCCCAACTCTATGGCGTCAAAGTAGAACGAGGCGACGCGTTGTTTTCGATTCCGGATCTTCTCGCTAAAGAAAAGAATAGGAGATTGAGATGCAATGTGTTTTGGTCATTACATGGCTCGATCGGAGAACGAGATAGGCGCGAGGCCTGGGGGCGCGTTGAGAACTTTCTGGGTAGCCGAATAGACACAGTCCACTTTCAAAGCGTCAGCATCGAATGGAGTGCCACCGAGGGATGCGACCTGAATTAGGGACGTCAGAGAGGGTAGATGAAATAGGAAAGCTTACAGTGTCTACCAGGAACAGAGCCCCGTGCTCTCTACAAGCGTCTCCAATAGTTTCTAAACGTTGAGCAACTCCAGTGGAACTGTCTCCTTGACACACGAAAACGAGATTCGGCTTGTAATCGGCAATCGCCTTGCGGATATCCTCCACAGGCACGGCTTTTCCGTGTCCGGCAGTGATCTTCTTCACTTCGATTCCCATTCTGTTCGCCAAATCGGCGGCTCGTTGACCCCACAACCCAATCTCGATAACAAGGAAGCGATCTCCTGGCTCCAGAAGGTTCACCATGGCACATTCCATTCCAGAGTGACCGGTTCCACTCACAGCAAAAGTGTACTTGTTCTCCGTCTTGAAAATGTACTGAAGTCCAAGTCGAACATCACCCATAATCTGATATCATATCATTTCACACTACATTGTATTCCCTGAAAAATATTCACCTGCACGAATTCAGGGTGCAAATGTCCAAGAAGAGATTTGGACTGCGAATCAGCGATCGAGTCAGCCATGTTGGATGGTCCTGGACCGAACAACTGACGTGGCGGGACGACCATCTCTTGGAGAAGGGCTTTTGGTGGAGCACGGGACGACATCGAGGACTGGAAAAACACGAGTGCGACGCAAAGACATTTGGAAAGGAACATTTCGGGTTTCGGGTTTTTGAAAATGATTTGTTAAACATGTTCACGGACAGATTATTGGAAAATAGACCAATTTGGCGATACGGGCTAGTCTCCACGAAGAGTAGCCGGGGTTTCTTAGGCCACGGTCACCAACATTCAATGGCATAATAACGTTTTGAAGGGAAAGGAAAAGAACGACGTATTGCAATGACCACTGGCAATCAAACAGAAAGACACTGCATCAGTGAACAGTTTTATAAGGATGATAACATGTATTCGATGTTTGATGACAATTGTCTCTCGGGGCGTTTTGTTGTTGTTGGTATCATTGTGAACCAGTTGAACTCACCACGGTTCCGAATCCAAGTGCAGCTACAGATGGTCGCAGAAATCGAGTACAAATCATTGAAGTTGTAGAGAAGAATCAGGAGTGAAAGGAGGTTGTGGAAGGAGAAGTGGATGACAGGAAACCCGGGGAGGCAAGACGGCCGGCCAGTGTCTGAGACTCCGCAAAGTACATGGTTCCTGGCAATCACAACAAATGACCATTGGGTGTAAATGATAAGGAGACACAGAGAGCGGTCAACTCGCGTTTTTGGGGAAAGACCCAGAACACAAAAGGAATAGTGACGAGTACTGAAAGTGATTGGAAGTGCAATAACCACGTGTGATGATTGTTCTGACCTTGATACACATGACAGAAATAGAAGATGTTCCAAAGAGTTCAATTTAGAATTTTAGAAAACACTGGAAACAATTCAAGTGGCTAAACTATACTTCAAACTTTCTCGATATCAAGCTCTCCATATTCAATTTCCGGCAACGCACATCTGTCTGTCTCCTATCCACATGGTCTTTGGAGTGCTCTGGTTTCACGGTGTCTTCTCTGTTTTTGTGAACACTGCCTCTCTTCCCTCGCCTCCTCGATCACAGGCGTGCCCTTCGATCCCGATCGCTGCTCATCCACGAATCTTTACACACCGACTCCCCGCCTGCGTCTCGCCAATCACCAGCAATGTTTCGAGAGTTGCTCATCGCCCGGGAGCCAGCTGCCTTCTGCCTCTTCGCCTTCTCCACATTCCACGAAGAGTTTGTATTATCCGGCATCATGTCGTTGTTTCTGCACATTCCAGTCCGATTCTCTCTCCCCGACCTGAAACCGTTTGCACCAGTGTCTGTTTGTCGAGATGCGCCTGCTCTCCAAAGTGCCGCGCATCTCACACTCGACGGATCATGCGAAAAAGGGGCGGCGTCCGAACTATTGACTCTTTCGTTTATCCTATCCGTCTCACGTGTTGCTCTTTGTCTCTTGTCACCCACCAGTCAGCTTTTCATTGATTTCCAGACTCTTCTGATATCAATGGTCGCCGCCACAGAAATGGACGGCGATTCGAGAGTAGACATCAAAGTTTGTATCTTCGTTGATTCATTTGTTCCCTATTTGAGCGATTTGCAGCATGATAGCCATTTGGATGATACAGAAGATGATGAAGAAGACAAGGAGCCCCCAATGGTCAAGCTCGACTTTGACAAATTATTCAAAATGGCAGAGGATCCGGACTTGGAAGAGCTTCTCCGTTCTCCACTCGATCAAGCAATCATCAATTTAGAGTTATTCATCAACCAATATCCGTAACAATATGATTCTTTCAGTACCGGGTCAGAGATTCAAAAACTGACTGCTATCCGAACATTTCCTGACATTCTCGACACTTCAGACGGTGATAAATGTCTCCTGAAAATGCTGCCAGCCATCCAGAAGTGTTTGAAAGTGGAGAAATCCAATCTGGATCTTCACTGTGAAGCTGCCGTTGTTTACAAGTCGATAATTCAGAATGAAAAGCTCGTCAAGAAATTTCAGTGAGATTAGTTTCAATTGAGCTAACTAGAACATACTTCATTCCAGGGGAATCGTAGATCTGCTCCTCGAGAACATTCTCCAAAACATCCAGAACCAGAAAGAGCACCGTAAGTCGTTTCCTTCTGTCAAATACTTTCCCCTGCTTGCTCCTCTCCTCTATCCACTTCTAACCATTTCCAGACACTCATGAAAAGGAAAAAGTTGTGATAAAAGCTGGCAGCAGCATCAACAACCAAATGCACCACTGTATGTCCCTAACTAACTCTTTCTCTGTTTTCAATACTGACACACGTTTTGAACATCGCAGGAATTTCTCTATCAACTCTAAAGAATTTCAATTTCAGTGAGTGCTGCTGCTTGGTTGGAAACCATCGTCGAGGTCGCTGACAAACTATCTTTGAGCTCAATTAAACAGTTTGTGAGTCTTTTTAGTTTTTTTCAAATAACAAAATACCGACTTTCAGATAATCCCAGTCATCCAAACACAAGCAGAGCCAGTTCAACGGGTACAACGGAGAATCATTGCCACAAAGATCATCCATAAACTAGCTATGTTCTTGCCTCCAAATGAGTAAGTATTTGGATTTCTGTTCCTTAAAATATCATGTTTTAGAATCCGCAAAGATCTCTGTCCAATCGTCGCTACCCTATGCAAAGATGCCAATTCCAACGTGCGAGTAGCCATTGCACAGCGACTTTTCGTCGTGGCAAACGCATTGAAGTAGGTCAATCGAATGAAGCGAGTACTAGTTATAACTGATTCAGGAACTCCCATGACGTGGTTTCATGCCTACTGACTTCCTATGTTCAACTTCTTGGAGATGAGGAAATGAATGTGCGGGAAGCGGCAATGACCAGTCTTACAGACTCGTTTTCCTTGTTCACGAGAGGTAAACTGCAAATGAAAACAAACCAGAAGGTTCGGGCCGGCGTTCCGCCGTCCCTCCCCTTCTGGATTGAGCCGGGCTACTAATTTCATTTCTTTCACGTCGAAAAAGAAGAATTTGAGAAAATTGACGTGTCCGACCTCAGATTTTCAGAAATGAAGAAGCAAAAATGCTCATAAAAAGCTGATTTTCGGCTCCCGATGGCGCGAAACTAAATTTTTCTGTTCGAAAATTGGTCGTGCATCATCAGGCGGCCACTTCTGACCATCCCACCAAATCTGGAGCAAAACGGTCCAGCCATCTCTAAGATCCTACGGCGGACACACATACAGACAAACAAACACACAGAATTTGTCAATTAGTATAAGTAAGATGAAAACAAATGCAACTTTGGGAATATTCCAGACGCTCGAAAACACACGTTGTTCTCTACAATCAAAAAGTTAACGGAAGAAGCACTTGAGAAGAAGAATGAAGGACTTCCTGTGATATCCCATAACTTTGGAAAGTGGTCTTGGGAGCTGAACGAGTTGCTCGATCAGTTGGACAAGTCGTGGGTGCTCAACACTTTCTGCAAAATGGTCCAGATATCCGATGAAATTTGTGAAGGTCCGCAGAAGAACATCAGGAACGTTCTGAAGAAGACTTGCTGCTTCAATTATCCAGTAAGACAGTATGATATTTTATGTTTTCGAGCATAATCTGGATTTCAGTGTATGCTAACAATGTTCAAGAAACAAGCAGATCGTCTTCTTCCGTTTTTGGAGGTCTTCTGCACTGATCACGACGAAGACGTTCGAGTGAGCATCGCAGCTTCTTTTCACGAGATTCTAAACATGTTTCCCTCTAAAACGGAACTCATTCCTCCATTCATTGAACTTCTCCATGGTGGATCATCAGATGTCATTGCCAAAGTGTCACACAGTCTCACGAAGATCTTGCCACTTCTTTATGAAAATGTGAAAGAGAATCCAGGGGTAAGACTAGACCTCTCCTGATACAAAACCAACTTATCATTTCAGAAAACCACAATTCTACAACTAGACCGATTACTGATTGGTTGCAATCAGATTCTCCGGAATTCCAGCTCATGGAGAAGCCACGAGGCCCTACTGAAAAGTTTGAAAACTCTGCCGATGTGTGTTGAAGAATCTACAATTATCGAAACGTTTGTTCCACTTTTGAAAAAAGAAATACTCAATGTGGTAAGTGTATTTCTGAAGTCAACAAGTCAAAACAATGTGAGTGTTTCAGAGAGCGATTCCCTGTCGAGTTGCGGCATGCGAAACACTTCTCGTTTTAATGAGACACATTTCCAATGCAGACACTCGGAAAGAAATCATTGAGTTTTTGAACGAAGGTAGTGTAAAATAACATTTCATTCTTCTAATCATCTCTGGTTTTTCAGAACTTTCAAACAACGTTTGCTGCTACCGAAGGATAACCTACATCGATGTTGCCGAGATTGTGTTGACTGTTTTCAGCAAGCGGATCTTCGTGGAACACTTTCTCGATGATACACTCAGACTCACATCTGATCCGGTTTCCAACATTCGGTTTGTTCTTCAATTCTTTCGTCATCTATTTCCTTTTTTAGAATTCGCGCAATCAAATTCCTTCCAAAAATCAAAGCAAAACTTCGCCTCCCGGATGACAATGAAGTGCTTCTCAAAATCGAGAACTACGTGAAAGAACAATTGAAAACGACGGAACAGAACGCAATGACGAGAGCCATCATCAATCAGGTAAGGGTGATTGTGGGAGAGTTGAGGGATAGAAATTGGAAGAAGTGTAGGCGGCTGTCGAGTTATCGAGATGCGAGACTTGTTCGGATTCTCTTGACGATCAGAAAGTGAAAGAAGAAGAAGAGATGTGGGCGGAGAAGAAGACGCAGAAAGAGAAAGAGTCGAGGATAAAGAAGCCGAGCATCCGAAGTAGAGCAAAGATGAGAGGAAATGATGAGGAGGAGGAAGAGGAAGGAGAGTTCACACGTGGATCTGGGTAAGACAACGGATAGTTCATCCACCCACATACTCTCTAAATTACAGACTCCGGGTCCCTACATCTTCCGTCAGAGCAACATCTCCATGGAGAACAGAAAGGAAGGCTATTGCAGTGGTTCGTCCGCAACCAGTTCTCACTGTTCGTTCCCAGTCACCATCTCCAATGTCTTACCGTAGTCCGAGTCCAGCTCCAAAGGAAACTGCTATCCGGCCCAGCAGGTTACCGTTGAGTTCTGCAGCAAAGGAAAGAGAAAAGTTGAGAAGAGCAGCAACAGACACTCCACCACCGCCAGCAAGAAGTGCTCGGAGTGCGTCCGTGGTAGCCAGCAGGAGATCCGACGCGATGACATCTTCCACATCATCAATCGAGCCTTCAAACTCTTCCTCAGCAATCTCCTCCACATTGCCATCTTCAGGATATGGTCTACGGCGTTCGGCAACTTCCAGCAGCACATTTGGAGGCTCTTCTTTTACTTCAACATCCTCTTATTCTTTGATGCATGCTCGATCATCTTCGAATCTTCGCCGTCCTGGCTACGGTTTATCACATGTTAGCAGCCTGAGCACGTTTGAACGAAAGCCTTCTCAAGTGTCACTGCGAGTTCGAAATCTTGACTGATCCTTCTGATAATTCTGTTTCATTTGTACGGGTCTTTTGTTGCAATGAATTGTTTTGATTTCAAGACAGACAGATGGCTGATTTAAACAATCGTCGCTCACTTATAGAAAGTTTGTTTTTGGATTCATCCATCTGCAAGAGGCGACAACAACTTCCGTTACCCACACAAGCGAAAGCAGACCTGTCTAGGAAGGTATTGGAGAGGGCGCCCTCTCACTGTCTGCTGTTTGATCTCCATCGCGGGGAGGGTTGGCGGGAAGGGACGCACTCTATAATAGATCATTTCGAATAGACAGACAGTAGGCAGTCGTCTCTTTTTTTACCTCTTTGCATATCTGTCTTGTCTCTTTCCGTTCGTTTATCTATCGATTTTCTGATTTTTCCTCATTTCTTCACTGTATTTTCGATTTTTCAGGCATCTTGAGCCCTCTACGCTCACTCTCCAGGATCCCTCGCTGCCAATTCGGCTGTTCCAAGTGAGTTCTAGTGGAAAAATTAGCCATTTTTCATAACTTTTCCCTTTCAGAGCATGCTCGACAACCCAAATCCACAAACAACCGGATCCCCGAGCGGAACAGCGAACAGGATCGCTGGAGCCTCAAACGACAAGACGATTGGAAAACCAGAGGTATGAGAGTAGAAAGAGGGTACGGTATTCGTAGGAAGTCACTAGTCCCCTCAACCTTGCTCTTGCGTCAATGCCTGGTGCTGCGACCCCCGAGCGTGGGGATGTTTCGAGGTGGAGAGGGATCTAGATGATCTTCATTAGGACTCTTTTAGTCATTTCACCCTCTTTTCGCTCTCTGCCACCTGATCGCCAAAAGTCGGAACCCACGCATCCCCCTTCCATCTCAAGAGGGATCATGGAGAGCGGAGCCTTCTTTATTGCACCGCTTTCGATCTGGGACTCAAGGTTTGGAGGTTAGTTGGTTGATCCGCTCTTCATTTGTGTACCATGTTATTCCAGATGCAGCCGCTTCCTCTGGTTCCACTGACAACTTCTCCAACTCCATCAACACGTCGAAGAACCTCTCCTCGCCACAATGACCACTGCATCGATTGGAAGGATCACTAGGACCATCAGGAGCATTGGAGACACGCCGTGAAGCCTTCCGACTGCCGCCAAGAACGGAGCTAGCAACAGATGTAGAGAACAAGAAGAGGTATGAAGCCATCTGAGCCCCTCAGTTCTCATTTTCGCGTCGTCGATTAGGCCCTGACCCCCAAGCTGCGGGGATGTTTCGAGGCTGAGGGCAACTTAGGAGGTCTTCTTTCTTGACTTCTTCTCTGTCATCTGGATCCCACGCATCGTCAATCACTTCAAGTTTGATCGTGGAGAGCGGGGTTCTCTAACTGCACCGCTTTCGGACTCGGACTCGAACATTGGAGGTAGATTTACTGGTCTTTCTGTTTGTGTATCATGCTTTTCCAGATGCGTCAATGACCTAGGAGCCAACGAAAGAAGCGACATCTACCTCATCAACGTCATTTTATGGATCCTCAACGTTTGGAGAGACCTCGCCGGTACATCAACTGCTTCAAGGATCGGAAGGATTTCGAGAAGCTCGAAGAACACAAGGAACACGGAGACAACGACTAGGAGCTGTAGAGAGAGTGAGAGGAGGAACTAGTATTCGTAGGAAGCCTCTAGATCTCTCAACCCCGCTTTCGCGTCTTTGCCTGGTGCTCTGTACCCCCGAGTTTGGGGATGTTTCGAGGTTGAGAGGGTATAAATAGACTTCGATTAGGTCTCTTAAAGTCAATGTTATACTCCTCTCTTTCTCTGCTATCACCCTCAAGTGCCAACACTTCAAGAAGGATCGTGGAGACCGGAGCCCACCTGAATGCATCGCTTTATGACTTAGAGTCGAGGTTTTAAGGTCAGTTGATTGGTTTGTTTCTTTCAATTGAATAGCATGCCTGTTCAAGAAAAATGATGCACCGATGAACCCTCAAGACTCCTCTATCCACAAGCTTTGACATCCCCTGGATCAATCTCTGGAGCCTCTTCTACCTCGTCAACACCATTCCAAGATTCTTCATTGTTATGAGGGCACCAGCAAACACGAGCCTCTGGAACAGTCTCGCCGCTACACCGACTACTGCATGGATTGGAAGGATCCCCAAGACTACAAGAAGGATCGGAAACACACAATGTAGAGAATAAGAAGAGTTATGAACCTAAGCCCCACAGTTCTCGCTTTTGCGTCAACGCCTGGTGGGGATGACTTGTGTACTGCGAGTACTGACTGCACCCTCGCGCCCTCCAAGATTGTTCTCGGAAAAAGAAGAGAAAGAATGTTTATGTTGAAGACTCCTCTGAAACACCACCCCTAGGGTCCATAGTTCATGCCAAAAAGAGAGAGAAAAAAAACAAAAAATGTGAAGTGATGAGCGGGGTTATCATCACTTCCCGACACGTTTCTTCCGGCAACCCATTCGTTTTCTCTGGAGATTTCGATGCTTCAAGCGTCGTTTCTCTTGCCGCTTCTCACTTGTTTCATCACGGTTTACGAGCCAGCCATCAGTCCCATTAAAGGAATTGCGGAGCAGATTGCGAAAAGGCCATGATGGTTTTCCAAGCCGAAGGAAATGGGGCATTCGGATACTCAAATCGGAGAGAAAATGGGGAAGAGAAGATGGGAGAGGAATCGGGAAAAGGGCACGGCAGGAAAGGAAAGAGTGGGTGGGATGCACGTTTCTTTCTGTGGACTTGGGATCCACATCAGAACACACAGATGTGGAACAAAGACTTGGAACAGTTTGTCTTTTGAAGAACCCCCTTCCCCTTCCCATTCACACAACTTGCTTCCTTCTCTGAGCTTTGTTGATGAGTTCTCTCCAGTTGCGAAACCATGCTCATTGGCTCAATTGTTCCGGAAACAAACAGGTCCATGAGCTCGGATGAGATACTCTCGAATTCAGTGGACACCTCGAAAAACACAGAAGGCCGCAACGGAGCACGAAAACCAACTCACAGATGACGCCAATTTGATGAATAAACTGGAAAAACACACGACAAGACGAGCTGGAAACATCACGAAACGTGCCCCCGGAATATCACATGAATCTGTGAGATGAGAAGGTTGGCGGTGACCGGGGGCACTCTGAGGCATAGCCGGTGCTATGAATATTCAAATGGAGTAACGAGTGATTCGGAAGAGTTTAAGGTACCCGGCCAGGAAACGATGCTCTTTGAGGTCCCTTATGGAAGCAAGTTTTGCGGGTTTGATTCATTGAAAGCAAGGTGGATGTAGTAGAAGAGAGTCAATTGGACAAGTCGACAGTGGAGGGAGAGATGAAGAAGAGACGCAAGAGACTCTACAGGTCAGCGGGAGTAGCGATTTCTAGACAAAGCTGTTTTTTTAGAGTTTCGGCCACAAAAGAGTTCAATGTAATGCACCCATTCGCATACTTGATCGAGAAACTGACACGTCACAAGAAGGATGAAAACGCCAATGAAAGGTAAGAGAAGAGGAGAAGAGGATGTTTGTAACTAACCTGTGTGATCTTACTAACACTCGAAAAAGAGTGGAACAGTCGATAAAATCGTTGAAATTTCAGCGTTTCAGAAAACAGTCTGCCTCTGTAAACAATCCGTCTGTGAGTCCTCCGAAACCTTCCATCGAGGCTTGGGTGGAACTCGTTCCCGCTGCTCCTGCCGTCTCCGCAGTTCATAAAAAAGACAAGTGCACTTTGATGTAGAAACATGCTCCCTTTCATCTACTCTATCTTTACACGTATTCTTTCTTTTTTCAATGCTTTTTGTGAAAAGTAGGCTTCTCTTGACGAACTCCGTCAAGTGAAACTACTAGGTGTTACGGTTTGATCTCTCTCACTGTTGGAGAATGAATAAAGTGACTTACTTTTGTTCTTATATACTACGGTCAGGGAAATTGACACTCAACGGGGGTCGCTACGGAATCTGTTTCTCGGTGTTTTCTCGTTCTATTATCATGATTTTTTAAATGAACACGGATAGAAGAAAGCTTTTGAAACATTGGGATAGTCAATTCGACTGGAATTGAAATAAGTCAATTCCAACATCGGACGTTTTTCGGCTGAAAAAGACTTGGATTCGACAATTCCGATGAACTCCGTGTCGTTTCTATGCATTCATTCAGATCGTTTTCCATTGCAGATGTCCCCGAAGACATGACACCGAGCAATCTGTGGAATGAGAAACTGCTGCCGGGGAGTAATCGTATGATTTCCAAGAAGATCCGCAGAGATTTTCAAAGAGCGAACGAAAAGATTCAATCCATGAGTGAGCTTCTGTTTGTAGCAGATCAATGAAGTTTTCACCTCTATTGATAACAATTTGTTCCCCAATTGACTTAAAAGGTAGGTAAAACTTCATTCTAATGCAGAAAGCAGGTGAATGGGGAAAGGAAATACGGGGAAGGGACAGAAATACGAGGAGGGGAGAGAAATATGGGGAGGGAAAGG
>LR537854.1:988693-1006456 GCA_900883565.2 Caenorhabditis panamensis | reverse complement strand
TGTCCTTCCACGTTCGTCTTCATCGTCGTCTGATTCGCGGGTCCTGGCCACTCCACTGCCTGGCTTCGTCCCTGACCGTTTGATGCGCTCCTTAACCATCGACTTGTTCTTGTCAGCCATTCGCCCTGCCGCCTTCCACATCTCATCTCCTTCGAATTTGTAGCATGCGACGAGAACATTGATCGCTGCGTTCCGCACGCCGACATCCTTGTCTCCCACAAGAGCAAGAAGTTGTGTAGCGAACGGGGCGAACTTTGTGCTGAGTCCTGAGGCGAACTTTCCGATGCATTTGGCGGCCAGCGCCTGACAATTGATGTTCGCATCTTTGGCAAGGATCTGCAAGTACATTTATGAAAACAGAACGCAATTAGATAGTAACGCACCGTCTGCAAGTGTCCGACGAGCTCCGCATACGAGACTTTCGTCGAGAGACGCTCGTTGTCCGTGAGCAACTTGAGCAGAGCTTCCAGCGCTTCCTTCCGCTCCTGCCACTTCTTCGACTCCCTCAGTTCATCGAAAGTCGTTGGCAGCTTCTGGAGGATGTCCACCTCTTCGATGTAGTCCCAGTTAGACATTGCTGAAACAAAATGAACAATAAAAGTATTGCATAAATTACAGAGAGGAGAGAGACAGAGAAGTGCGAAAAGAGAGAGCTAAACAACGAGATTTCAACAATAGATTTGGTTTTAACAAAGATGGCTCAATTGCACTTGCCCCAAGTCGCGCATTGACTGCAAGCCACAAAAATGACATGAATTTTTGATGAGTTTGGAGACTTCTACTCGAGACGCGTTAACCAGAAAGAACCCAATGTGATTATGGCAGCTACCCGGGCGCAAGTAGTAGGGAAGCTAATTTTACTGCGAGAAACAAGGAAAACAACTCCCAACTTAATGCTGCTTTAGAAAACGGAGAATAGCGTTTTGTTACACATGAATGAACGGAAAACGCTGACGTTTCCCCCTCCTGATTTTCGAACTTGTTGGATTGCGCGCTCAGAAAATTCGTGGGTCTTAAATTATGGGAGAAAAGGGCACGGAAACGCACGGAAAGGGGAAAAATGATGACAAATGACGACCGCTGACAATTCGAATTTCGGGGCGGCGTGACACACTTTTCAACGACTGTGACCGTAGTATTGGGTCTCGACACGATAACGCAAAGACGGCGGTAGTTTGAATTTGAATGGAGTAATTGGCTTGTAATATTGCAATATTGGGCGAAATTCGATGATTTATGTGATGATTAGCAAATAAAACGATGGAAACTGATGAAATTGTGTGATGGAAGGCTTAAGTTGTACCCTTGTGGTAATTCAGACGTGTTATGACTGAGTTATCTTGGGGTTTCCGTTGTGTTTTTTTGGCACTTTGAATTGATTTTCGGTTAGAATAATGCGGAGTACACGAAAAGTCGTCGTTTGAGTTTTGAATCTTCGGGAAGGAAAGAGAACAGCAAATGAAATGAGAAAAGCATCACCAAAAGACATCTCACGAGCACAGTCAGTTCAGCTAGTTGGTCTTGGAAAATCGATCTGTATCTGAAATGAAAACGATAAATGAATAGTTCAAAAAATTGTTTTCAGGAGTAGACCCCTCGTAGTTGATCCCAGTCTTTTCACAGTCCAGAATCTGCCTTGCATAACTCGTCGATTGTTCTGACAAGCCAATTCATTATTCTGCGCGTCTTTCCGCAGATTATGTCATCACAGCAAGCATTTAGCGCATTATTCTCGTAATACAAGTTGGCATAAACTCGTTGCGGCTTGTGTTACCATGTTTATCGCCGGCCTCTCCTTCCATATCAGTTCCCTACGCCACTTTTCGTTTCCATCTCTCCCGTCCGAAATGCGATGGGTTCCGCTACGTTTATTGTTTTTAGAAGTTCACAGGTACTACTTATCATTGTTAGGTGATCATTGGACTAAGGAAATTTCAGTGTTCCAACGCCTACAAAACGACGGAAGACGCAATTGTATATGAGTGAGCAGGATAGGGCAAGTTAACTTTACTGATTTCTCATTGCAGCTAGCATCGACTTGGACACGAATAGAAAGAGAAATGTAGATCCAGAAGTGGTGCCGGATATCGGGTCACAACTGCCACCAGTCAAGTACTCAGATGGACTTCGATTAGGACTCTTAAAGTCGCTGTTATCCTCCTCTCCCTCTTTGCCATCTGATCGACAAACCCTCGCATTCCAACTCAAGAAGGTTCGTGGAGAGCGAGACCCACCTGAATGCACCGCTTTCGGACTTGGACTCGAGGACTGGAGGTTAGTTGATTGCTTTTCGGTTCACTTCGGTTCACTTGACACTTGTAGCATGATATTCCAGATGCATCAATCATGATAAGAAGAATCGTGTGAAGCTTCTACGACTACCACAACTGTATCTCTCCCCTCCACAACGACTATGTATTGCTTGGACCCGACGGAGTTCCAGAAGCACAAGATTTATCGGAAACACTGCGTGAAGCTCCCAATCGAAATCAAGAAAGCAAAAGATGTGTAGAGAACATGGAAAGGTGTTTGTTTATAAAAAACGCAACAAGCAAAACAAATTAGGACATCGAATGGACATCTCTTGGCTTCAAATGGAACATCTTCGCTTCTCGCTGCACATCCGCCGCCACGCTCATCGTTGTTTTCAGCAACTTTCTCATGTAGTCCAGATGTGACAACTCGACGGATTTGATCTGTGATTTGAAGATTTCGATTCAGAAAACAACTGAACACTACTTCTTTGCGTCTGGCGAAAGAAGCCATTGCGAAGGTGGTGAGGAGAGATCCGAAGATGATGTGGCAGGCGTAGTACTTGTACACGATGAGACTGAACAAAAGACTAATGGATGGGACGGAAAAGAAAGGAACTCACGCTACAGAACGACTCGCAATGTAGATGGCTTCTCCGTAGTAGATGGGAATGAGAACTGCCAGCCAACAGGCGAAGGAAAGGAATCCGGCACTGAGGGTGTGCAAGTGAAGCAGGGCGGGACAGTTGTAGACACTGCCGAAGTAGAACTCGAGAAAGAGCAAAATGAAGGCGAAGGAGGCGATGAACATGAGCAGAAAGATGATGTAGCAGTCGTAGAAGAGCAGTTCGGCGAAACCGCAGAGCAGGATCAGAACACTGAACCCGAACTCGCATTTGTAAACGAATGCAGTTCGACGCCCTGAAAACAAGAAAAAGATGAAGAATTCCACTTTTCACTCACAGAAAGGCATGAAAGAGCTATTGAGGTAATCGGCATTCCTTCGATTATGATCAGAAATCGTTTTTGTCGTCGTCGCCATTGTCGATAGGAATGAATGTTGGTGGAATGGGCAGATAAGAGATTCAAAGGGTTGGGTTGTCCTGTTCACGTAGATATCAAACAAGCGTTGATTTTCAGAAAAAAGGACCAGGAATTCAAAACCTTTATTATATGAAAGTTGAAACAACCCGAGAAACTTTGGAACAAGAGAAGATCTAGAAAACGAATGAAACGACGAAAGTAATGAGAAGTGAAAAGGAGAGAAGTTTGACCGACGAATTGCACAAATCACTCTGACAGGAACAAACACTTACGTTTCGGAACTGACCAACAGATCTGAAGGAACGGTTTCAAATGTTTCAAAGTTTCTGGAACTCACAGTTCTGCGCGATCTTCAGAATACATTGGGCAATGATGCTTGAACTTTGGAACGTTCGGAGTCTCCATAAGATTTGAAAGACAGTTACGAAGAACTACTTTCTCTCCTAAATCTCTTGGTCTAGAATAACCGAGGAACTCACGAACCTGAATAGTAAAAGTCCATCTTGACGCATTTGTCGTTTCTGGCGCATATTGCGATAGGAGTGTTCAGAAAGGATGGTTGTGAAGTGAGAGTCACGTCGGCGCAACTGGAGGAGACTTCCACGTGGCCAACGTTGTTCTGGAAGCGATCATGTGGAAAAAGTGAAAGCAAGAAGGGGATCATGTGAAAGAGAGAAAGTGGATACCTCGGACAGAGCATCAAACAGCGCGGTGAGATTCTCGCGGTTCTGTGGCGGAAACAGAGCGTCGTTGCGGGAGAGTACGTTCTGTCTGGAGAATTGAAGTTGTTGGAAAAGAAAGAAAGAATAAGGAGTACCTGTAGTTCAGAGCAACACAGGAATAACACGCGAGTGAGTCGACAATGTCAAAGAGCTTCAGAGCAAAAATGAGAAGAGTGGTCCATCTGCGTGGATCTGAAAGGGTCATCGTGCGAAGTGTGAAGATGGGTTCGATGAATGTGTTGCTCATGATGCTCGGTTATTAATTGAGCTCACATCCCCCACTCGCTTCTTAATTAGAGCGTGAGGTTTGATTAAAGCAAATATTTGGGAGAAGAAGACGGGAAGAAACGCACTATTTGTTCGGTGAAGACGCATCCATTCAGTCGAGATTCTGGAAAGAAGTGTCGAATTGTCGGAAAAAGTTGAGGAGGTTTGAGGCGGACGGGAGGAAAGAAAAAAGGAAATTGAATGGGGATGGTGAGTCCGTGTCCGACTGGCTGATTGAGTAAGTGGAGGCGGCGTGCCGAAACGGGCACATTGTCGTCGATTTGTTCTCATTAAACAAACAAAACGGAGCCTTCGTGCTCCGCCTTCAAAACATCTGAAGGAGTCAGGGAAGCAGGAGAAGAAGTCAGAGAGCTCTCCTCCCGTATCAATTTCCCTTTTTTGTGGGCCTCCAGTAAGTCAATAACACAAGGAAAATATGCGCGGAAACGGGTGTGACAAGCCGGCCGAAAGCGGGTAATTTGTGAATTCATTCGCATGCTCTTCGTGCGCCAAACGACTCAATCACCAAGGAGATGGCCACGGAGACGAAATGGGACTGAATGAAAAGCTTCTTAGAATTCTAATGAAGAATTGAAAAATGAAAAGGATCCGCAGACAAGATATCAGGAAGAGAATGGGGGTGATTGCAGGAAAGAGACTCTATTAGCTCCCACAAACTACTTTCTGGTTGCAACTTTCCACTTTTCTCCATAAGAAATCAGAATTCAGCTGTTAGAGAAGAGAGAAGAAGAGCAACTCTAGGTGAGCCAGAAGACACGAGGGCGACCTCTCGAAAACTGGTCCTGTGAGAACCTTTTGCGCGTCGAAAAAGAGCAACAGAACCCATGAATTATGCGGTTTTACGACGACGTTTCGACGATGGCTTATCTGCATT
This sequence comes from Caenorhabditis panamensis, assembly GCA_900883565.2. Lineage (NCBI taxonomy): Eukaryota > Metazoa > Nematoda > Chromadorea > Rhabditida > Rhabditidae > Caenorhabditis > Caenorhabditis panamensis. The sequence goes on along the minus strand of LR537854.1, from coordinate 1,001,276 downwards.
ATTGTCTTACATTCGGGAATTGGTCCGAGGGAAAGACAGACAAAGGAGCGGACGAGCCTGCTTTTTCTACAAACAACTCATTCCTTCCGTCGGGGAATTGGGTGCGAGTCTGGAAATGGATCTGTCAGGAGGGGACGAGCGAGCGAGACATGGAACATCGGAAGTTGAATAACATACAGCTGATAGATAGTGTTTATTGAGATCTATTTAATCGAATAGAGTGGGTGGTTTCAGTGGTACTAAAAAAGAAAGTCAAGTGGCTAATCCCGCAACTTTTTTCTATTCAGATTCAATTAGCTTTCCATTCGTAACAGGTACTGTCCCTCAAATACGACACTTTGTAGTTCTACTGTATACTTCCGTAGAACTTTTCTTTCTGAATCACAGGCACAATGCACTTTTCTACTGACCTACTACACTGCTGCATCTGATTCTTTTTAGTACATCTGTAAATTGAGCCAATTCCCAATGACTTGCAAGTTTCTCTTCAGCTTCAGCGCTTCTCGAAAACTCGACGAACCGCTGCGGATTCCCACGACACCTTCGCGTCAGTCGACTCACATAAAGCATGTCTCGGACGTGTCGGCAGCCGCTTCGCACTTGATCATTTATTCATAATCGTGCCTTCTAATATATATCTCTTCCCTTCGCCACTCATACATTTCTTAAACGATCCTCTTCACCCGTCGTCGTCCCCTTCAGACCTTCTTCCCTTCTAACTTCTATAACCTCTCCGACTGCTCTGCTGAAGCTGCTCGTTTCGATTCGAAACAAACATTGTCGTAGTCATTTTGATAGATTCCTTATGTGTGTTGCGTGGCTCTGTGCTGCGGCATCACATTCAGTTTGGCTGTGACAAACTGATTTGCGATTTCGGGTGGCCACTGGGGAATTTCCGGAATTTCGGAAAGATGTGGTTTCCGCACGAAACGGACCACTTGCCGCCGCTTTGATGGTCATCGTTCGGTCGGTCGACACGAGAGGAGAATCAATTAAGATGTTCTTCAGAGACCGCCCACTCGTTTAGATCATGCTGCTAGTTTAGTCCTTCTACTACATTTGCTTGTGATACTGTCCCTCGCTCCAAATCCTCTCTCACCTCAGAAGTTCCCTGAAAACACTTCACTTCACAGTGTTCGCTTCTTTCAGAGCAGAAGATGTTTATAGCCAAGTCATAACTAATTGAAAAAGCGGTTTCTTCTTGTTTTGTTACGTCTCTCTATTTGTTGTGCCCCGAGTCTTTTGCCGCTAAAGAAGAGCACTGCCTCTCACATTTCACAAGTGGGCCAAAAGAGAGAAAGTTGTGTGTCGGATTTCCCGAAGTAGGAGTGAGAGACGGACGAACTCGCTTCGCGGATGAGCCTCACCTCCGTATCTCGAGCCTCGATCTTGTGCCAATCGAATCAAAGTTCCAGCGGGAACTGAACTGACACACTTTTTTATGGGTTGGTTGGTCAGGAGTCGTTCCCCGGGGAGGAACTGGGCGGCTTCCTTCGCCCCAATTTCTAATTTATTTGAGGCTCTCTAATCGAATGAAAACTAAAGCTGCTCCCAACATCCAAAAGGACACGAGTAAAAGGACTCTGTCATAGCCTGCCACCTGTCGTTTGTCTGATCCATCATGTTGCTCTGCCTCTCCCCGGGTCTGTCCTAATTGTTACATTTCTCAAGACGCTGCCCCCATGTCACATTGACGTGTGTGTGTTCTCCTCGGCGCCACTACTATTATTATCCAAATTGGGCTGGCTCTTCTGGCCGTAATCCATCACCCTCTCTCCCGAAAACACACCGGATTTCTGGCTCCTTCCCCCAATTCTGGTAGCTTCTTCTTCCTGCTGACACATGCCATCCCTGTGCCCTTTTGCCGCCTCGCCGCTCCACTTTTTAATTAGAAGTTTCGCGGGGCCCGCAGAAAAACTTGGTCATTTTCATCTCCTTCCATCGACCAGATTGGGTTGTATGTGGGAGAGGGTGTGCACAACTGTTGTCGTCGCTTTGTGTTGCAGATGAGCACATATGCACCACAAACTCAATCAAAAATACGCGAAGACGTACGTCGCCTCCAGTCGAGCAGACAGCTCGTTTCGATTATAATAGGGTCCGAGGGGCGGGTCCGTGTTTTGAGAGAGAGACAGAAAGAAACCTCGGTTTGAATTCGATTTGCGGCTTGTTTATGTTCCATTTGGCACGGGTTCATCTCTAAAACAGGTTCCCACATTATAGATCATTACCGTTTCCAGGATCCAACTATCCGAATTCTTTCATTTTTCTAAGAGCCTTTTATTTTTCACTTTTTCTTCACTCCCAAAATCAAAAATTCTTCCAGACTTTTCAAAAAATAGGGAGAAAGCCGACTGGAGGTCCTCCTCCTTTTGTGAGAATACAGAATGGCGCCGAACGGCTTCCTCTTTCTCCTCCATTTCCTTTCGAACCCACTCATCCATCCTGTTTTCTGCTTCGTTCCCATAGGTTACGTGTCTTCCTCCGGCAATCCGATACCCGCCAGAGGCCACCAAAAGTACATGCTGGCGACATACTCGAAACTCTCGAAAATCTCTCGGATTTCACCGAAGCTTTGGCCCCGAGCATTTTTAATTAGGAGTGCCCCCTTGCCATCCGGAGAGGTCTTGTTTGTTCGCCGCCTCCCTGGTATATAGTTCCGAACTCAATTTTAGTAGTCAGGAAGCGAAGACGCCGCGATATTTATTACCCGCCGCCGCGACCGCCGCTTCTTCAGTTTTCCCGAACTCTACCCCGTGCGTTCTCAATTTTAGCACCTCATTAAAACTTTTTGAATGATGCAAGGGAACATGATGTGCCAACTCGGCCCGCTCTTGCCACGTCACCTACTTGCTCCTCCTTGTCTTGCCCCTCTTCTTCTAGATACCCCATAATTACCTTCGTCACCTACTCATTCCCTTCCATCCTGTCTTTCTTTTCCACATCGTTGTACCCTTCCCATCTTCAGGAATCGTTCTTCTTTTCCTCCCACAGCGCCCCGGCAGATCAATGTGCTCTCATGAGCCGGAAGAATGGTACGTTTCTTATCTCTAACGTTTCTCTATCAACTAACCCCTTCCAGGCTTCTTCATCGTCTCCGTTTTCGTACTGTGCTCAGTGGTGCACGTGATGTGTGAAGAGTTTGAGCTGGAGAACACTGAAGCACTCGTCGAGTGTGTTCAGTGTGTCCAATTGTGGCGATCAGCGTCTGCGAAGGAAGGGAAAGTTTGTACGAGTGGAGCATCCACGTGTCGAGGAAACGCATGTTTCATGAGTAAGTCGATGGAAGCTTCCCTCATCTCTAATTGTATCTTTAGGACAATGCAAACACTGTCCAGTGTATCAATACATGTCAGGATGTGTAAACTTTTCACCTTGGCAGTTGGCTGATTTAGAGGTACAGACTATTCAATGCATCCAAGCTACCACTCTTTTTCAGATGAATCGCCGAACTTCAGAGCTTCGAATGCGACGAGTGGGTGCCGTACTGCTTTGCGAAGACACTTTCAACCAGACAACGTGTGTTTGTAACCGACGGGACAAGTGCAACTCTATTCACTCCCGGTTGCCCTTTGCCACATACGCAGAAGGTCTTTTCCGGGGAGTTGTCAACTTTGACACTATAATTGCTGCAATTGATCCGAGGTATCAATCCTGACTGCTTCGTTGTTCTCATATTGAAACTTCAGATATCTGGAAGTGATGTCTGGCTACCACTTCCGATTCCTCGCCTCCTCGTCCTCCCCGTTCTTCCTTCCTTTCTCCTCCGTCGCAATCATCATTCTTTTCCTTCTGAGTCATTGATTATGGGTTCATTCAGAGCAACGAATAAAACTGCTCAATTCAGTAAGAAAGCATTTATACTCGTGTTTACAGAGATCACAGGATAGAAAGTGTGTAACAACGTGAGAATTCTAAAAGGGGAAGAACTAGAGATAACGGTAGGAAAACTCGTATGTGACTGTTGTTGCGGCTGTGTAGAGAATCACTGGAAGAGGGTTAACCGTCGTGGTCACGTTTAGTGGAGTGTCAAGGCAACAGTCTCTGGAAAAAAGAACGTAGAATACAAAGTTCTTGAATCACTCGCCGATCATTTGTAATTCTTGGATCCTCAAGGTGCTTAACTTCAACACCTCCCTCGTAACATCCAAAGGAACAGATTTGTCGTCGAGCGGATTCAGAAGTTATCTCGTATATTACTTGCAGTGTTCTGTTGGCGGGTCCCTAAATGAATAAACCTCATATCATCCTTTCCGAACCAAAACTTACCACAACCCAAGAGTTACAAAACGTGAAGTACTGATCATCATTCTTGCTAAACTTCACAGTCAGTTTCTGTTTCTGCCATCTATCCGTGGCTATTAGAGTTGAACCACATCCATCTGGCTGCAAATTGAAACTTGAATGAAACTGTGGAGTCTCTTTTTTACTAACTCTCTGATCACAAAGATCGCCACCATATCCCATGGGACAGTTACAAACTTGACAGTTATTCGGGTTCGGAATCCCTCCATTCGCACAGTTTGCCACCTGGCCCGCATTCTTGCAAGCATCGTAGCACTGATAGTACTGGTTGATTTGATCGAAATCGTAGAAATTAGGGATCATACTTCCCATTGTTTCGATAAAAGATCGATCTTTGGGAAGCATGGTCTGTTCGTCATCTTTGTTCGAAAAACTGGAAAAAGGGATCGCATTTTCGATCACACCGGGAAAACTCCGGAAAACTCACGAGTCGGCGGAATAATGCATGACGCTCCCATAGTCATATGGAACCAAATTAGCCCAGAGACGAGGAGAGAGAAGTTCAAAGTTGGGCAGATCACGTTGCTGAAACTCAAATGATTAGTCCACTCCTTTCAATCTTCTCCTCACATCAATGTTTTGCGTCAAAATGTCCAGATATCGGTTTCTATCACTCCTCGACTGTGTATGCTCGATACCAATTGCATGCATTAGTTCGTGAATTGCAGTTCCCATCTGAAGTATCACGTTTAATCAACGTTCTTCACACCTCAACTGACCCCCCAGCAGTTCTTGGTCAGAGACACGTCTTGTACCCCGATTTGAAGACGTCCGATAGGCGAAGAACAAGATCCCAGATCTACTATTCGCACAGCGTCTCCACCTAAAGAAACTATTTGTTCCTCTTGGACCTTTTTAGTCATTTTGGGAAGAAATAAAAGACATCTTCTCAAGATTGAAAAGTGTTTGGGATAGAAGCCTAAAGATCTGTGACGTCAGACTGTTCAATGGTGTCTTTAGGAGTAAGAATGTTCCGAAAGTGTCTATCACATGAATCCTCACAAGGAGAAAATGAATGGAAGAAAAAAGAAAATCTTTAGAAGACTCTATCACCAACGAAACAAAGAACATATTGGTTGGTATAACGGAAGTCTAAGTAATATTTTGAAAACAATGTGCCAACCTGTGTACTTGTCATTAACGCTCTGAAACCGAATACAAGTCCACGCATGCAACTCTTCTATGGCCATTCGCACCGACTTTTTGATGTTGCCTGAATAGGTTCTCATCATGTTTATGATATTTCAAATCCTCACTTGTCACATTTCCCACAAAGTACGGTACTGCGTTCTGCGGCCAGCGATACGATAGATCCCTTTGCACTTGTCTGACTTTCCTCTGTAAAAGCGAACATCAGAAATCGGAGCCCGTTGAGTCATTGCTGCCATTTCACTCTGTTATTTTGAAATTTACTCAACCCCGGGGTCATGTTTGTGGACGAAAGGGAATAAGTATGTTTGTGTTTGGACAATGACGAACCCTTCCTTCTGATCCGAAGTTTGAGTGTGTCCGGTAGTACGGAATGGCACAGTCTGTGAGGGTCTGAAAAGAGATGATGTGGCGTTGCAAGAAATAAATCCAAGGAAAAACCGATTCTCGGAATCGCTAGAAAATTTTCGAGAAAGATAAAGAAACTCACCAAAAAGGTCAATATGCATGTTGGAATGTCTAAAACAAGCCGCATCGTCGTCCAGGAATAACCGTGCTCGTCTGGGAAAATGTATAAAAATGTGCCAACTCAACTGGTATTTGAGCAAACTTTTTCCCCAACCGCTCCTCCTCTCCATCAGCTTTTCGGCAAATACAGTTAGATTTTGTCATTCCCTCGCTTCATTTCGATTCTATTTGAGGCGGTTACCACTTGAATGTTTGCGCTGAAACCGAGAATCCACGACAACACTTGTTCTCGGTTCCGTGTTTGCCCTCTGTCACAGAGCATGTCACAAAATGCAAAGTGTTCTGATGAAGTCACTGATTCGTATTAAAACCGATGTAAAGGATGGCGCAGTTTTGGTTTGCTCAGCTGCATGCTCGCCCATTTTGAATTTCTGATCCGGGAAATGAAGGTGCAACTTGGAAATACATCGGGGACTAGAGGATCAGAGTTTTCTATCAAGGTGCAGACACGAAGCTCTTCCAATTGTCTATAACTCATTCCCCCAATATGAAATCATTTGCTCCAACTCTGTCAAAACATTCCATCTGATTCTACGAAAAAGTTGTCATTTATCGAAACAGTAAATATTTACTGTTTACCGCCAATTTGGCTGACAGAACTGGTAGTCCTGGTATACTGGTAGTATCTTGTTTGCCCTTCCACAACTTTGTTTTGTGCTCTTTCCAATGATCTCTTCCATCTGAGAGTAATATAGTCGGAATTCTGAGAGAAATGATAATAATCTGTCGACTGAGACCGACTGCACATGTGATACGGGAAAGAATGAGGGTATTGTGGTCGATCAGCTGGACCAATTGGATGCAGGATTTCAGAATAGTGAACTGATGATATTTCAGTGAAAATCGTTGCTGATTCTGGAATCACCCAACTAACAGAGCAAGACAGTATTTTTCAAGGATCAACATACGGTTCCGCGGCGGCCTGCGCCCTCGGCCACACAAAACAAGAAATTTCAGCGGTGTACCGTTTTTGCCTTTATTTTCCTCATTTTCAACTATTTTAATCAAATTTTTTTGTGAAAAACATTTGAAAACACAGTTTTCTGAATGTTTTCACAAAAAACCTCTTGAAAAAAGGTCGAAAATGAGCAAAATAAAGACGAAAACAGTGAACCGCTGAAATGTCTTGTTTTGTGTGGCCGAGAGCGTCGCCGCCACGGACTCGATGGCACCGATTGGGGTGCAGTTACGTAGCTGCTTCTTAGTCTGTAGCGTCCTAACTGACCATCTTGTACCGGGTCCAGTCCGTTCCCGTGTAGTCCGTCGTTCTCTACTCTCCACACAACTCGATCCATCATCGTGGCACATCTCTCTTCTGTTGGGATTCGGTCTGATTGATGCGCGATCGGACAGTTCATGCCGATCAACTCCATGTGGGGAACACGTTTCGGAGACTTCAGAGTACGTACATTCTGCAATCAAAGCGCATTGGAACAAACTGTCATGTGATAGCACGCGGTTGATCATTCTTTCGAAAGGACCTTGCAGAAACTAGAACGATCTTGAACTGAACCACTATTCTCCTCAGGAATGTCTTGGTTTCATAACAAAGGAACGTTGAACTAGAAAGTAATAGCTTTCACTTAGAAACGTTTCAGACATCAGTAAACTGAAATCTCAATGTTCCAAAGCTTCTTCCAACCTTCTGTTTCATTGTAGAAGTTATGGATATCCTACGTCAGGAAAACGAACACAGAAAAATCTAGTGATAATCACGAAAAGTACCGTATCGCACGCAAGGAGACAAGAAGAGAAAACGTTGTGGGGTACAGAAAGATAAGAACAATTTGTACCGAAAGAGCGTGCGATGCAGCTGGGAGATACAGGTACCGGTGTACTTCTGTGGATCCTGGAGGTAAGCCCTGAAGGTGGCTCTTGCTTCTCTGATTACTATCATCTACTGCTCTCAGACCACATCTCCGAATACCAAGCTTCACCAATCCTCAACAACAGGAACTATCCGCAAGGTGTCACAGAATGTAATAAATTACTGCAAAGTTTCACACATTTTCATGAAAGCGGAACAATGAACGAAGCATCTAGTTTGTACACAGTCACCCCGACAGGGTTACTGTAGATGATGATAGGGACAACACGCTACAAACTATAAGGTTTTTAGTCAAAATATCTGAGCGATGACAGTAAGGAAGAATAAACAATAACAAGTACTTTCATGAAGCAGATATCTTCCTCAAACCTTCTATTGTCACTTGAAAAGAAGAGATTCAAGTTCACCACTTCTCTCAGTGTTTACAGTAACCCAATTGTTCAGAAGATCGGAATCTATGAAGAGTACCGTGTCTCCACCCCGTTGTCTCTTCTGTATACTCTGAACCACAAAGTCCGGTCACCTTGAACCGACCGATCAGAAGCCTCCTCGTTCTCTGACTCCGACTCTATTTCCGTCCAGAGGTGCTTCCTCAGACTCTCCGATCGTTCACTATTTCTTCTTCTCAACCCCGCCTTCTTCGTTCTTTTTCCCAAATCATACGGTACTCCTCCTCCTGATCCCACTGATCTTGCCTACGTCTTCAAAAATGAACCCAACTGTATCAGCCATCCCCTTATTGTCTATGTCTCTTCGTCTCACGTGCTATCCACCCCGATCTCTTCTCTTCTCTTCGTCCCTCCCCTCCCCGAAGCAGCAGCTATAAAAGGAGCAGACCGGCCACTGGGATTCCAACAACAAAAACTAAAACTTCTAAAATCAACAATGCAATCCACATTCTCCAGATCTTGCATCTTCCTTGTCCTTCTTGGTGAGAAGAAGCCACCAAAAACTGAAGAAAATAACCCATTGCATTTTCCAGTTCCCCTCTGCCTCGCCGCTCCAATGATCGAAGAGCCAAAGTTCGAGAAACCCACAAATCTCGAAGTGCTGTTTGCCAAGATTGTCAAGAAGCAAGAAGCCTCGAAAACCCACCGACTCATCAACTTTATCAGCCGTGCAGTTCCCGGAGGAGTCGACGCTCCGATCCCGTTCATGGCCGAGTACGAGACATTCAAGTCTGACAAGTCAGCCAACTTCATTAACGACGGACAAGGACACATCGTCTTCCGTCAGTACAGACGTGCTCGTCTTTCCGATGTAAGCATACAACAAACTAGAACTGTGGGAGACAGACACACTGAATGACCTCAAGATGAACGGAGAGTGTGTGATACCGACAGATGAGAGAGAATCGTTCACTGGTCGGAGGTGATGGTATCTGTATCATGTAGTGATGAAGTATCAACCAGATCATTCACACCTTTCCCTTTGTGATCTGACCTCTCTGATCTCTAAGTAACTAGCAAACGTTGTCAAAAGAAGAATGTTCACTGAGACTTCTTCTATTCGTCGAATAAGAAGCTGTAATTTCTAGTCTAGACGTTGTAGCCTTTCCACCTGTAAAAACAAACTGGCAAAAAGCCTGGAATCCTGTAAAGCCCCATCCTAATTCCTCTCTTCTTTCAGATCTTCCACAACGTGGGCCGCCGTGCCGGAGGTGGTATCTAAGTTCGAACTCTTCCACGACTCAATCCCATCGATACCACATCATCACCAACACTCTTCCCATCTTCCTCTGTCTCCTTTGACAGTTTCTGTACAGTCTCCACTCCCCCAACACCCCTTCCGACATATCATTCGGTTCGCCATATCAGTCTTCCTCTGGACATATCATCAGCGACATATCATTCACCAACACGGGTCCCCATCGACGAAACAAAGACAATTCCGACATCGCTGTCCATATCAGACTTCTCTAGACCATTATGTGTACATTTCATGTTCATTCTTTGTATATTTTGCTCCGGAATAAACATTTTCCACTTCCATTTTCTCTTTTCCCACATCTTCCCTTTCAGTGATGTCACTGTGCTTTCTGTGATCAACTCGTGTATCTTGGGTATCTCCGAAAAAACTGCGTTTCCTATTCTTCTCTCTGTCGAAACAAAGAAAAGAAGTTATAAATGAAGAACAGATCCATTTGGCTAAAAATAGACAGAACATTCCATTCCAGATAGTCAAAATGGCTACAGACTACTGCGAAAACTTGTGACTAGAAGAGTTTGAGAAACGTTTATTGAACAGTAGAAGAAGAGAATCCAGAAGTTGTGGATTCGTGGAAAAGACATCGGTGAATGAGCGTTGAGAACCTCGGTGGCCGTCTGGCGTCTCGTCTTCCTTATATACGAGGTGCCAGATCACAGTACGCCCAGCAGAAGAGGCGGGGCCTTCAAAGAACAATCACATACTGACTCGGAGAAGCACGTCTCCGTCATTTCAGTGTGTTGCGCAGTCAGTCTGATGAGATGTGTGATGTGCGGTCTTTCTCGGCTGGCTCCACCTCCCATTCAACTGGGCCGTACTCCCAAAATACTCATCGTTCCGCTCGATCTTCTGTAGATTGACAGTTTCCGGTGCATAGATGAAAGTTCCGAATGTCTGCTTCTCCGCCTTCTTCATGATCTTGCACTTTTCGACGTCATTGGTTGATTGAAGATCACAGTTTGTCGATCCCCCGACTCTCCTCCATCACTGTACTCTATCACCCCAACATTTCTCCACGTCTCCACTGTTCCTCTTGTCCATCGGACCGTCGACAGAATCAAATAAATAGCGGCCAACGAAGTCACGATTTCCCTAAGTTTCACACCATCCTCTTCGCTGTCCAATTCTTCTTCTTTGCTGAACTGAACTTTCTGAAAACAAAAGAATGCCGCGATTCTTCGTTGTTTTCATTCTGCTCGTCATTGCTTCTGGTGAGTCTGTTCCCCTGTTCCTTCTTGACTTATTCGATTTCTTTCAGTTATCCTCGCTGCTCCTGAATCCAAAGACGATGCCAAGTTGGATGTGCTTTTCCAGAAGCTCATGAAAAAACAGGAGAACGTGAAGAACTCTCGACTCATTGACTTCATCAGTCGAGGAGCCCCTTCTGGAGTCGATGCTCCCGTTCCATCAATCGCCGAGTACGAGACTTTCAAATCAGACAAATCCGTCAACTTCCTCAGCGACGGACAAGGACACATTGTCTTCCGTCAATTCAGAAGGATCCGTATCTCTGACGTAAGTCTACAATCTCTCAGTTCCCCTTTGTAACTTTTCTGGTTTCAGTTGCTCGGCGCTCAAATGAAATCCCGATCAGGACTCCGATTCTAAAATGTATATAACTGTATGTATTCTTGTTAGTTGCTCAGTTACTCAACGGGTTTCCTCTTCTTGACATGTGAAAAAACAAATTGAAACTAAAGATCTGACGATGCCTCTACATAAAGGAAATAAAGATTCTATTGGCTATCCACTTTGACTTGAAATGTAATTGAAAAAGAGAAACAAAGAAGAGAGCGAGAGAGAGAAGGATATCTCAACAGTCACCTACGATAACATTTTGATAGTGATCTGATGAGTATTACGCAATGTTTCATCTCATGTAGGTGTCCAACTTGTATTCAGTCTGTGCCTGCTTACAGAATGCTCCAACAGTTTTTGGTGTGTCGAGGTGGAACTTTCTGATCTGTGTATTCAGACACTGATCAGTTTCATTTATGTGGACACCATCAAATTTGTTTTCACATTCCTTCGTAAACTTTGCATTGCACGAGACGAAAAAACAGGATCTGACCAGGAGAGCGCAAGTGGGTGCAAATGGGAACACTACAAATGGACTCTGGTATCGAAATGAAAAGAATCAAGGAAGTATAACATGTGAATCGCTATCTTACACTCTTCTCGGAACATGTGAACTGGCACGTGATTGGGCTAATAAGGAAGCTAGAAGTGAGAACACACGGTACAGATTGGGTGCAAAGGCAACACGTTCTCGCTTGTTTTCGCATTGATACAAAGTGTCAGGTTATCTTATCAAGTTATTGAAACTACGTAAAGATGTACTTGGAGTCCACACTAAGCGACACATGTGCATAGTTCAGTTCCTGTTTTTTTTTTCAGAAATTGATGGGATTCATCTTCTCCTGAAAGACTAGAAACCACCACTTCCCGACTCATTAGTTGCTAATGGAGATGAATCATTTCGTCCCATCAGAGAACCCACAATAAGGAAATGATTAACGACGACAGACACACGCGGAATTGGCGGACAAGAAGCGATCAGTCATCTGAATCACAAGATATCACGAGACGGACTGAACTGGCTGAACCGTCTGCTGGACCATCCGTCAATTACCATTGAACGGTTTAGCACGGAATGACAGCAGAGAAGCCACAATCTTGTGATCGTGTCAGGTACGCGAAGGAGGCAGCAGAGAACGATTTGGGGTACGGTAGGACTATATAAAGGATAGTGCGGGTGGTGAATGGTTCCCATGAAGGATCTTGCTCTCACTTTCGTCATTTGTAAAACGCTTCTGGTCTTATAGAACGGGTCGATTTGAAGTTATCTAATCAACTTCCGTCTACAAGTAACCGGGAAAGACTACATTGTTGTGCTTCTTGGCCCGATTCTCCGAAGAAAATCGGTTGATCCCTTTCGCCACGAAGAGGCGAAGCACGTGAAAGGGAAAAAGGTTTTGTTTAACGTCCCACCGAAAAAAGGACAAAAGTCAGCACCTACCCAGACTAGCAGGGAACCAACAAACAACAAAAAATCAAAGTCAGCAC